>JAOUZG010008446.1:379023-441572 GCA_026289955.1 Argiope argentata
TGTGTGTGTGTGTGTGTGTGTGTGTGTGTGTGTGTGTGTGTGTGTGTTTAAATTTTCAATAGTTAAATACTTTTTATTCATCCAATCAAGTTCAAGTAAATTTTTTAAAACTTGTAGTGGATGAGATTTGATGTTTATACAGTTTTTTCAAACATTAATTCATTAGTTTTTTATTAATTAATAAAAAAAAACTAAATTTCTCGCCAAAAATCTCTGGTGTAGAAAGTTCATGCATTTTGCGTTGCCACAAATGGCTTTGAATCCTCAATTGGCGCTGAAAATTCGATACTAGTATAGTGCTTTGATTAATTATTTAGAGTAACTGTAATAGCCTGGTTGGTAGAGAGCTGGATTCGCATCCCTTCGGTTGTGAGTTTGAATCTTCCAGCCGAAGATTTTCCGTGTGTAATTGAGATTAAATCTGTCGTGATCACAAAATTTCCCATGTGAAGAGTAATACCACTGGGGGTACTGGGTCAGACGTGTTTGTTCTCTTTTTCAGATATAAATTACGATCTGTGGATGAATGAATGAAATGCAGGAATGAAGTTCACCCCGTAAAAAGAGTTTGTGACGTTTGTGAGCTAGAAGTCAGACTTCTACCCACGGGTGCTCAGGGATCATACCCTCAAAAACTACTTCACCCTCCTTCTGTTGTAAAGTGAAACACAAGAACAATAATTGTAATTACTTAATAAAAAATAACAAAAATAAAAAGATTCTAATTACCTAAGTAGAAATTGATTTAAAAAATGGTTTTTCATATTACTTGTTAATTAGAAAAAAATTATTGGAAAAAAGTAACAAAACAAAGTAGAATATCGCCATCTCGTGAAAAAATTTCACGTAGTATCAGAGATTCAACTCAAAATTTATTGAAAGGTTTATTGATTGGATTTTCGGCTGTTATTATTTTTCTTTTTGGCTCAATTACATTTCCGAATTTTACCCCAAGTCATAATATAGTTAAACAAATTATGACTTCTAATAATATTACAATATTCCATTTTTCATATTAATATTTATATCTAGAAATGATATCAAAAAATAAATTAATTATAAAAAGAGTGTGATAATTCAATTGTATTTGATTTTTATACAGCAATTTGCAAAGAATTATCACGGTGTAATTTGATTCGATTTTCATTATTTCGTAATAGTAATTGCCCAATATACGAATTAATTAATCAATTCTTCCATTTGAATATTGCTATCCCTGCTTTTAAGCTACCACAGCCAAATATTTAAGTTATCCCATAGTTCTTTGCAGAAGTTTGAATCTAAAATAAAAGCACCAAATGAATAAATATCTCACTTTTCTTCGAATTCATTCATATATTATAAGTTCGAAATGTTTGGCATTTTTTTTATCTGTCAAAAAAATTATCATATTTTGCGTCTCAGAAATGGTTAAGCATTGACGCCATCGATTTTTATTTGCCCATGATTATTTTAAAAACGTTTCTACCTCATCAGTCAAAATTCTTATTCCAGCTATAAAAAAAATTTTAAAAAAAATAGGTTCCGGTTTTATTTTTTTTCTCTCTCTCTTTTGGATTGATGATTACTACGTTTCCTGTCGTGTTCGGTTGTAACTGAAATTGCGGGATGATACATAAAATTGCTTTACCAAGAAATGCAGTTCGGGATTCTTTTTTTTTATGTTGCGTCATCGCTTAAAAAAATGCCATTGCTGTGACTGATTACGATATTAAAATACACGCTTAATGCCAAGTGTTGGGTAGGGAAGGGTTGTATTCTTATACCAAAAACACGTGGGTCTTGAGGACGAACATCTTCTGGAACGACGTAAGCCATTTCCATCCCGATGACCCTATAGTCGGAAGATGACGCAACCCTGACGTCACGATGTGACATCATGATGAGTTTCCTGAATGGTCTCCGTAGTGTGAAATGACAACTTCTAAGCTACGTTACTCGACTTTTGAAAAAATTATCTAAATGGGTATTGGATGTAGATGTTGTCCTAATTTAGTTCAACCCATTGATGTCGATGTGAGTTTGTTTCAGTGTTAATATTCCGAGATATGAAACACGAATTGAACAAACGCCAGAACATTTAAAAGCTTCCATTAGAATCGTGTTTGTATTCTAGAAGGCTCGGTGTCAATTTTCTGTTCATTTTTATTCGTTTTTCATATGGCACGTGTAACGTCCATGTTTGTTTTGTTAAAGCAACGGTCCTCTCCTCTGTTCAATTCATTTAATTTGAAACTGTTTGCTTCAGAATTTGAAAAAAGAAATACACGAAACTAAAAGACAAGACAAAAATAAAACTCTTTTGGGAAACTTTAAAAGAATGTTTTCCTTTTATATCCTTCTATTTAATATGAAGTAAAATTTTTCAGTATAGTTTTCCATATGAAGCTACTAAAATAAAGAGAAACTAAAATTTCGCTGAGAAATGCACTAAAACATATTATAAATTTTTAAGGGTGTTTCTCCAATTCAGTTTTCATTTAATTTTGTTTAATAAAAAATAACTATTTTCTGTTCTATAAAATTCATTTCTCATGATTTATCCAAAGTTCTAAAATCTTTTATTTTTGGAATACTTTGCCAACTGCCTTCTTTTAATTTTATGAAAAATTAATTTCATCTAATTAATTAATTTTCATAAATTAAATTTATTACTCGCTGTACTAAACACTTCATGTTATATAAATATTCATTAAACATGGCATAGATTTCAATTCAAGTTCTACGGCAGTTAACTTTATCTATCCAAAACAGGCTTAATTTCCATATATTAGGAATGCTACATAGATATGTTTTTTCAGATAACTAATGAAAGAATCATCTGAATATTAAGAAAGCTTACATTTTATTCGAGAGATAAAAAAGTAGGATTTCCCTCTGAAAATCTACTTCCTGCTGTATTTTCTTCATCTTGCCTTTAAACCTGAAGATAAAGTTTTTTTCTGGTACAAACGGAAACCGTTCTGCTTTCGCTGAAAAGGTAATTCCACTTTGGTCTATACTTCTCAGTTCAAAAGAACGTTCAAATACCGAATAGATAGGCAACTGTTTTTAATAAAGCATATATTCCCGCTCTTTTTGTCTTTCCGTAAATAATATCTAATAAACGAACTCATAAGTAACCCTTCAATTTTATGTATATAATTAGAGGATTAAACTGTTATGTTTTAATATTCTGTTATTAAATTCCAATATATTTCAAGTTTGTAAAGATGAAGTTTCATAGTCAGCTTTTTATTCGTTTCTTGACTATTTCAGATTTTTTAAGTTTTCAACACTTGCATATTCTCTATAATAATACATTATTTTAATACTTTTTTAACATAATTAATCTATTAATCGATAAATTTAATTAAATTTTTATTTAATTCGAGAGGTGCCATCTAATAATGAATCTGGAAAAAATGACTGCAAATTTCCATAATATTTATAAAGGATTTTAAATTAAATAGATTATAAATTAAATTAAATATTCATTTAATGAATTATAAAATAAAAAATAAGCATATAATTATTAAAGCGTAATTTCTATGTTTGTTTAATAAAAGTGGGTTTAAAAAAACTATTTTACTAAGTATGTTACGTATGCATCATTTGTTCGTTTTTTTTGTATTGTTTTTTTTTTCTTTATTATTAATATAATGTAATTACTTTAAAAGCAGAATAAACTATTGGTTTACAAGGTTTGGTTTTTACTGTTAAAAAATAATTACAACCATTGAACTTTGAGGAAAGGAATCAATTCTCTTGGTGTCAAGGCCATGAGACAAGCATAGAAGCACATGCCATTCAATATCTGCTCGTTGCCTCATATTTTACCGTAATTTCACATTTTTTCTATATCAAACTGTGTCATATCTTAACACATAGAAGATACTTTATCACACTTTTCAAGATCTTTTATTCACATATCCAATCGCTTTTCCGATGGTTTTTCTATAGAGTTATTATCAAAGATAAAAATTGTATGTAGGCATCCTGATTTTATGATCTTTAATGCAATTACGAATTGGTTCATAAAACTAATTGTGAGTGATATAGTGACCGCATTTTTTACAAATTAATTTTCAAAATGTTTGTGTTTATAACCATTACACATAAAATGAGAATTCATTCATATAAAACCTCTCTCATAGAAAAAAAAATTTCTTCATTCGTAAAAATATGTGATATTTGTCATTTCGTTGTTCGTATTTGAAATATTTTTTCGTGATACTGTTCTCCTACATTTGTCAAGGTTCTTTTTATTTTTTCTTTTATAAAAGAACTCATGGCTCCCAAGATTACAAAAAAAAAATGGATTTTCCATCTCATTTTCTCCGCTTTTTTTAAAGTTGGTTGACCGCAAATTGTTTGCGGTTTTGTGATTATTGCTGTATTTAAAGCTGTTTTTTGCTTCTCAGTCACAAGCAGAATTATTGTAGAGATAACTTATCTCTGTCTTCAAGTGAGAGTTTTGAGTTAGTAAATTTGATTAATTTGTTGTCGCATGTTTGAATCTTTTAATTGGCTTGGTTACGGTTATTCCCTGATAATGAAATCGATTCATAACCATGTACTATACGTCCCTAGCTTTAAAGTTTGGAATCCATGCGCTAGATAATATGAGAGGAGGCGTTTGTTATAAAACTTTGACGCTGTGTAATTCATTTTTTTTTTTTTCAATTCCTACTATTAGCTGACACTCTTCTTATATATAATGCTCAAATTTTCAATCGTTAATAAAATACTTTTAATAAGTTTTTTCCGCACACCAATGAGGTTAGGCTTAACAGGTTTTCGACCGATTATTTTGAACGATTTTGTTTATTTTCATAATGTTTGATGCATTTAAAACTAAACATTGTTAATTAATCGATTTTCCGATTCATTTTGAAGTACTTTCAAATTAAAATAATACAGAATAAAGAAAATTAGAAAATTCTAATCTGTATTGCGTTCCTCAACTGGTGTAGAAAAATCACGCATTTTGCGTTGTCACCATTGGTTTTGAATCCTCAATTGGCGTTGAAAATTAAACGCTAGAATAATTTTTTGATCAACTATTTATAGTAATTGTAATTGTCAGGTCAGGATAGTCTGGTTGGCATGGCGTTGGATTCACATCCATTGTGCTACGAGTTTGAACAACATTATAAAAAGGAGATTGGAAATTGCCAGGAAATTCACTTTCTATTTTGCCGTTTAATTTTGTGATGCTGTCATATTTATATGAATTGTAATTATTTAATATAAAGTAACTAAAATAAAAAATTTCTTTGTCAACCCAAGTAGGAATAGATTTTAAAAAATTATTTTTGATTTTACTTGTTTTTTTACTGATAACAGTTTTTAGAATGCAGCTATAAATTCGCTAAGAACGTTTGTCATGAAGCGTTGATGCGGTTAATTTTCATTTATTTGTTCTAAAAATATCTATGTGCTATGTTTGATATTAAAATGTCAAACTCTCTATGAACTTGTGAATCTCTTTAAAGGGAGAACTATTTCTATGTCTTTTGGAAATTAAAAAACAACCTTAAACCCTTTTGGTATAAAGACGACATAGAAAATTTTAACTCTCCATCAATTATACACCATAGGTTGTTTTTTGAAAATAAAACCTCTAACATTATATGAATTTAAAACTTTGACTTTTTTACGAATTGAAAATTTCTAATTCTCTTTCAATTGAAAATCTCTTTTGTATGCAAATGTATGAAATTAATCATGCACAATTCGATAGACCTCTCGTTGATATTATAATTCTTAAATTTTTTTTCACTTTAAATTTGAAAATTCTAATTTCTTTGATTCGAATGTTTTCGATTCGTATAAAATAATGTGACTAAGGAAACTGATTAAACAACTTATCAGGACTTATCAACTTTGAACCAAACTCAAAGGAAATTAAATTCAATTCCGAATTTGAGTTTGAATTCATTTCAGCTGAATTTTACGTATAAACTTTACGTAAATATACTTAAAACGATTACCGTTACAACAGGCCCATATAAAGAGAGAAGTATTTCTGGGCGAAAATTCTTCTTTGGATGCAAAAAGAGGGAGAAAGGAGATGTATGTGCTTTAGAAAAGAATGTTTCCTGACATAAATTCTTAGAATGTATTTTATGCTTTTTCAGCCAACACCCTCCTTTGCAAACGTCACTCCTCCCTAAAAACTATTCCTATAATTTGTAACAATACAACATTTCAGTGAGATTTTTATCAAAAATTCATAAATATGCTCTCAGAAAATTTAGTTGCGTGATAGAAAAAAAAGTATTAAAAGATAATAAAAAGATGTATTAAATTTTTAATAACTTAGAAATAAACCACATGACATATCATCTCATGATTTTTTCGCATAGCTACATTACACGGTAAGTTCTGTGATGTTTAGTGGAATGAGGAAAGAAGTATGTGTTTTAGACGAACTAAGCGAACAACAACAAGCATGACAAATATGTCTTTAAAGCAAAATTTTAGATTTATGTCAAATTTTTAAATGAAATCTTTTAAGAATAAGTCTGTCTGCCCGATCGTTGGTTAAGAAAACGTTAATATAACACCTCAAAATGCGAGAGTTGGAATTTTAATTTTTAATGGAACTTTAGATAACTGTTTTATATTCAGAATTATAAGCATGTACAAACCTTTGGATTCAATACATAATATATAATTATTATCTATTGATATGACCATTCGCGTGTTTATAAAAGTGATAATTCAAAAATACAACAGATTGGAAATGTGAAAAAAAATTGGCCCAATAACTGTAGATTTTTCTGTATTTTAATCGCTGAACGAAAGGATTCAAAATGTGGCTTATATATATTTATATAATTTTGAAATCAGGTTCATATCCTAAACTGAATATTTATTGCTCGTTATGTTCTTTGAATTGTTCATATACTCACATGGATGGACAGAGAGACAGTCTTTTCTTTGACAGAAATAGTCCCATAGTAGTCATAGCTCAATTTAGAGCCAAAATCTCAAGAGAAATTTCCTTTTTCTAACTTTTTTTTTCCGGTTGTACAAATGCATGTATCATTATACCGACAAATACACGTATAATTATATCAACAAATACAGGTATAATTATACCAATCAACCCACTAATGGAGTCAATCCGAGATTTTATATGTATTTAAGATTTTGGAGATAAAACAGAATACTAAATTTCATTCATTTTCCTCTTTCTATGAACCGTATCAGTATGCATATATGTAGATATGGTTCATGCAACGTATCTACACACAAAATGATAAATGCTTGTATATCTACATGTATCTATATACATACAAATTCTTAAATTTTTTTAATCATAGTTATTTACATAAATGCAGAACGGACAGAAGAGAGCATTTTATAAATTAATTTTGAATTTAATTGTAATTATAAAACAAGATTTATTTAATTAAAATGACTTTATTAAACAGTCAAAATTATGTAGTAAATTAAATCTTTAATTAATGTGACATTATTCAATATTAGTTTTACAAAACTTAAAATGCAAGTGATTTTATTAACCTAAATGCATATTACTAATCAGCGCAAGTTTAATCTCTTTCAATGCAACTCGATATTCTGGACATTTTACCAATATTTTGATTTTAAAAAATCCATTTAATGACTATTTAATAATTTATTTTACTACATGTTAATCACGTAATAATTATTATACTGTTAAATATTTCATTAAATTCTTATTTGAGTATGTCATATATACACACATCGAGGATAGATTACGGAATACTTAAAGGCCTCTATAATCGATTAATAAATTGGATCAAGTGTTCTTTATTTTTCAAAAATTAAATATTTTATTTGCCATAATTTTGGACTAATTGCAATTTATTTGTAGTAATCGAAGAAATGGCGCATAATTTTTCGTTTCCAGATATTTTAAATTAATAATATTCTAACTACTTCAATTCCTCATCATTAAAAACAGAAAATTTAGCGTTAGGTACTTCTAGCGACCTTACTGTGTTCCTTAATCCTTAATGAGTCACGACCACTCTTTACGAAACAACAATCTTTTTCGCCTTCGTAGAGCTCTATCTGTTCAAAGGGTTGAAAAAAAGATCTAGCTTTTAGTTTCTCACGATCTTACGCCATCGTATACGTAAAATGACGAACCTAAAAGTTATGCATCGTAAATAACTCCACCCTCGTTTTCTCAGTACGAAGGATATGTAATATGAACCTCGATAACAACGCTTGAAATTAATCTACAATGCAAAGAAGAAACTATTTCAGCTCTATAAAAGGCAACTTGGGAGATTAACTCTTCAAATGAAAGGAAAGAGTGCACTAACTTCCGGTCTCTCTTCAAATGCTTCCTAATGAAGCGAAAGAGTAGGCAGTGGATAATCAGAAGACTCGAGCAATCAAAATGTATTCCGGGAAACAGACAGTTTAAAACACACACCATCTCCAACTCTGCTATTTTGTGAGGGAAGAATTAAAAGGGGAAAAAAACTCAGGCAGAAAGGCGAAGTTTTGATCGATGTTAACAAGGCATAACTGGGTCAGTGGTTTTATTTGCCAAAGGTTCGGGATACAAGCTTGGCGTTGACAAGATGTCATCTTGTTGATCACCTAAGTTAGTTTTTATAAGCCCCGAAGAGGAGGCACATGTAAGCGAGCGTGAACGGAGTTATTTTTTAGCTTTCATTAAAAGCATCATCGACTCTCTACCCTGTGTTCGTCGCTGCTACAATTCATAGAGCAAGTAATCCAAGAATATCATTTGGAGCAGCTGATGAAATGCCGATTTCAGCGTCGTTCCATGTGGACATAAAGATCTGTTGTGTGAATTTTATTTCACAGATCGGTTTATGTCTTTTTGAGTGGCGAAGTCAGCTTTCAATAGCTTTCCCATGCTCTCGAATGACAGGAAGAAGCTTCAGTCATGTCTGCACATTCTTGTAAAGATTTACATCGGAATTTCTCGCTCTAAAGCAGAGTCGTAAATTTAAATTATGTAGAAATTCTGTTTGAGTTAAAAGCAAAATATGCCTGAGTGAGTTGAAAGCTATATTTCTCACTCCGCGTTACATTTTAAATTATTCACATATGTAATTCATATGTATGAAATAAAATTGAGTTATATTCACGATTAACATTCGTCGATAGAAAGAATGACTCTTTTATCAGTCTTAACTAATGTTTAGTTATTGTTTGAATGGGTCGTAGAAGAATTCTTATCGTTATTTTTGTCATGTAAATATTGTATATAAAAAATAGCAGACATTCCGCGTTCGCTTATACACGTCAACAAACATTTTTGTGTTGAGAGTTTTATTTAACTGATTTTATACGTGTTTCATGTACTGAAAATAAATATGACGTTAGTTTTTTCTCATTAATTTTTGCTTGAACGATATAACCATCGTGTTTTTTATACATTGAATTAGGTATATGGAGTTGATAGTAAATTGGGATAATTTCGTAATCAATAATTTAATAAAATTCAATTGATTTCAAAACGCAGCAACATTCCTGTAAATCTACAAGATCTGAATTAAAAATTAGATATGAGAAGAACCAAATAAAAAAGGAAAAGATTGTGATGGAATGAAGATCATTATGATCCGTGTAGTGGAAGCAAGAGGACTAACGTTTTCGGGAACATTTCTTTAATGCTCTAATTTCACACAAAATATTTGAATTCTCTTAATTAAAAATTAGATAGGAGAAAAATCAAATAAAAGAGAAAAAGATTGTGGTGGAATGAAGATCATTATGATCCATTCAGTGGAAGTAAGAGGACTAATGTTTTCGGGAATATTTCTTTAATGACCACATTTCACATAAAACATGACAGACAAAACAAGACGAGACATTAACACGCGCACTTCCTCACTGTATAGCATCTCATCTCATTACAATTACATGCGCAAAGCCTTATGGGATGCATACCTAATCAGGCATCGCCGTCTATTACCCAAAAGAGAAGATATAGTGATGCAATTGTTACAAGGTTATTTTTTTCACTTCGAAATTTTTTTTTTATTTGACGTTCTTGTGTAAACTTCGCTTATACAATCTTTTTTAAGATTTCAAAAATAATTTGCCGTCATATGTATATCTCATATGCCCTGGTAAAATCTATCCCCTTCTTCTTCTCAAATATCGCCAAGATTTTCAGGAAAATGGTTTAAATCGTTGTTAGAGTAATGAACCTTTTTACTTAAATTACACTCAATGTCTCTAAAACTGTTAAGCATGATATTACTTAAAACAACATAACCTTGTGGTTACTCAGAAATTTCTTTTTCTTTAAGAATAAATATAATTCACTCTTTTCGCTCAATCTCATTCATGGAATCCAAGAAATGATGATCGTTTATGAACTGTGTTTCCGTGGCCATAAAGGATTCCAAATTCAAGTTTTTATTTCCTTATTATAGAAATATTTTTCCTTGTGCACGTAAAGCAAGAACTATCTTGAACAAAATCTTTGATGAAACTGTTTCATAAAGTTAAGCTTTATATATACCTCTGGCACAATGATTAACCTCACTTGACTTCAGAGTTAGTAAATGATTGTTCTTCCGATTTCATGTTCTTTATCTTTCTGACTTACCAAGTTCGCTCTTGTAGGGCTCTCTCGTCTGCTTAATCAAGAAATTGGTATTTTTTGTAGTCTGCTATCTCAATGCCCAAGATTCAATAATATTTGTTGTGATGTGTGTGTGTGACCAAGAAGATAATTAACCATTTTAAAGTCCACACAAATTATCTTCTGATTTTTCTAGACTTAATCATCTCCATGAAAAACATTATGGCTTCATATTGTTTTTTTCCATTCTTCACAGGACTTTTTTTATGAGAAAATTGTTTTTAATTTTTTCTTTCTCTTTTTTTTTCTGTAAATATTTTGTTTGAAGAATAACTTGTTCTTTAAAATTTTATTTTTAACTATTCTAAATCTCAAAAAGTAAACATTATAGAGGAAACTTGTTTTATAGAGGAAACTTATTATAGAGGAAACTTTATATAGGAAACTTGTTCATAGGAAACTTGTTTTCATTATAGAGGAAACTTGTTTTCATATTTAAAATCAGCATACCAAACATAGTCATAATTATTTTTTAAATTTCAGACACCAAAGGGAAAACTAATTATCTTGTGTCGTAGACCCTGTCCTCTGTATTTATTCATCATGGGGCCTGCAAATAAGTTTTATTTATTTTGTGCAAATAGGTAACTAATTATTAATGGATATTTAAACAGGAGGAAGTTTAGTTGCACTTCTTTTTAAATAGTTTTATATATTTCAACTTCATTTGTTATGTAAAAATATATGCATACATTTATTTTAGAATATTTACAAACTTATGGTTTGTATTTGTAAAAAATATTTATCATCCAATGACTAGTTTGATACCCGATATTGAAAGAGATGAGAAATATCAATAAAATGAAATAAGAGTTGCAAGGTTAAATATAAATCTATTCCTAAGAAAATCTGGTAACTTTTTATACTTTAATATAAAGAAAAATAATCAAGGAATTGCTTTAAATGTGCTGCCCTTTATATAAATTAAATTTTCAAAGAAGTTCTTATCTATTTTAGTTTCAAAATCGCATTTCAAAAAGTTGATTAAGGGCAATGATAAGCCAATATGTAACTGCTTTTAAGACTATTAACTGAAATTGCGAAAACTACAAATTAGAAAATAAACAATGGAAGTTACTATTAGCTATTGTTTAGTTTATACCCAACTTATTGCATTCGAAACAGTATTTACTAACTGAAGGTGATTTTGTTTCTTTATTTAATTTGTAATTATTCTTTAAAATCTCTGAAAAAAATTAAATTCTTCTAATTTAAAAACTCCTTTTCATCTTTTTAGTATCTAGTGAAAAGTATTAAATTTTTTGTGCTTAAATCCAAAACCGCAGTTTCAACTTAAATAATAATTTAAATTATTCATCTCTTTCATTCGAAATCATTGAATAATCAACAGCAAAAATCATATCAGAATAATCAACAGCAAAAAATAAACTGCTATTAAAGCATAAAAATGCTTCCTAATTATTTCTAGCAACTACGCCTTGGCCATAGAACTCTTTCCCTACCAAGTATATTAATTTGTTCTTGCACAGTCAATTATTCATTCAAAAGTATCGCATGCATTCCTATGAATGAAATGAATGAAATCCATAGTCGCATATGGTATTCTTTAAAACGAAATACGGCATTTCTTGACCTGAAATAACTTCCTCAGTTACAATATAACTGAGAAACTCCACACCTTTTACCTATCAAGGGCCTCGATGTACTCTTGCTTAAGCTATGTACCTCCAAGGCAACCTTCCATTCACAAATATCATTCCGAGCACCCTCGCTCCCTGTTTTTACACATTCGCCTCCTGGAAAGGTTCAGAACATATAAAACAATTCCAAGGGCCCACCCACACACGGAATTCCACAAGAGGAACGCGACAAGACTTGGCCGAGACAGCTGTCTCACAAGCATCTGGTCAACAGATTAGGAAAAGTTGCCCTTTCTCTCCTGCCTGCCTTCCCCTTGCATGTCTATGGAGCTCATTTCGAGGTGAGAAGCTCCTCCCAGATATTGTACGTCTTGGAGATAAGCTATTTGCTCAACAATTAGGCTCTTCTAGGAGAAATTTCAGTCTTAATGATGCCGTTCTGGAAGCGACGGCTGGTATTTTGACGGGAAAAAGGGTTTGGGTAAACCCATGTCGTAAGCACTCGTTTTTATTCGTGTGCTATTATGTGGATTGGAGATGCCAATTAAGGAATCTAAGCCTGCAAATCTTCCTAGTAAAGCTAATGAATCTTTTAAGTGCAAAGTTTTTCAAACTGTTGTTTGAATTTCTATATATGACAACGTTCCGAGATTTCTGGATTTGAATTTATACATTTCCTTCACAATCCTTAAGAGTAAACTTCTATCTTTATGATACAAATTGCCAAAAAGGAAAAATATATAATATTACACAGTTAAATTATGTAACTAGAGAAATAAAATGCTTATAAAAATCCATACACGTCTATATGCCTTAACATAATATTTTAAAACACTTTTCTGGAACATATTTAAATAACCTACAGTATTGTTTAATTCTATCACTTGAAAATAACTTCAAGGAATAGAGAGTTCACATCTTCAATTCTATGTAACTGAAGAAATTCCCAGCCCCAATGATCTGCTCCAGCTGTCATTCTTTTTATTCAGTTCGAGGTAATGCATTTTTGAATAAATTAGTTATATTATCCAATGTAGAATCAAGATAGAACACTCTGAATTATTCCAAAAAACTTAAATATGCTTAGAAAATTTGAAGAATTCCAGAATATCACGCCTTTTGTTAAATACTACCTTGTAGAACAATTAACTAGCGACCATGAGGTTTTTAAATGCACATCCGGAATTGTAATGAAAATTACATTAAATAAACATTTAAATAGAAAGATTTTTTTTTTATTTTCAGTGTTGTATTTTATTAAAGCATGCTCAGTATCTCCTTTTTTCTACTGTAGAACCGAAAAATAGCTTTTAATGTCAATTCGACGCAGCAATTTTTTCGTTTGGAAAATTTCGGAAGAAAAAAACACTAAAAATTATATAATTTTCATAATACCATAAAAAAAGCAATCTGAATAGTAGACATCCAGTTTATGACAGATGTTAGAGAACTTCTATCCAAAGCTTTATGACTTAGAGATGCTAATCACAATAAAGAAGAAAGTGCGCTTTGCAGAAGATTTACAATAATTTCAAAGTAATATAAACATAGAAAATATAGTTTTTTTAAAGATAATTTACCGGAGTATGTTTTATTCGTATTTCTTTATTCCATGCCAAACATCCAGACATACTTCTAAGTGGTTTACATGGAAATCTGAATTGGAATAAAGTAGAAAATGATGCAGTGTAAACATATACATTGTATAGGATTTTCAAGTTTCTAGTCTAATCACCTAGTATCCAATATGGGCAGAGCGGGCGTTCTAAGCCATGATTAAGAAATGAAATCTATTTAGTTAAAAAAAATTAATATTTCGGAATTTTTCTTTCCAAAAGTTTATTTATAACATTTGAAAAATTGGAGCCGACCATTTTCGAAATTGACATTTCCAACTGAATGAATGCATTTCTTGTTCAAACTTGACCTTGGTTTAATTTTCATACACACGTTAAATTTTACTTTTTTGAAGATTTCTGCTTAAAAAAATAGTTTCGAATTGAAACTGGTATTGAAATTTTCCTTGTTTTTATCATCCAATCCTTCGGAATGAGTTCTTAATTGTCCCATTTATATATGTTTCGTTAAAAAAAAAGAAAGGATATGGCATTGAAATTGTTTTTAGTGCTATTTTGAATAATCTATTAAAGTAATGCAAGTAAAAGATTTTCAAGTTAGATTTAAAGCATCTATTTATTTTTAGCTCATAAAGGAAATATTTTCCTTCATGAAGATTATTTCAGACAAATTCTTGGTTTTAAAAAATAATATCGCAGAAATTGCAGCTTTAATAATTACATTTAATGATACTGAAGAATTACATTTTAAAATCTAATTTTAATATAATGCTTTAAATAGTTGAAGTTTCCAGTATATATGTTTCGCAATTATGCAAAATTTAATCAACAAATTGAAACCTGTTTCGTTTACTGAAGTAGATTAATTTGAACTAATAACCCGAGAATCATTATAGACTTAAAGCCCATGAATTATAGTATTAATAATTCCATTTGCGAAATTAAATTTAATATATCTCCTAGATCTTCAAAAATAAGAATCAAAATAAAATCTACAACTCTTTAAGAAAAGAGCCTTGAAATTCTTAAAAAATTAAAATCTTTTTGAACTATACACTTTGTGAGAAACCCTTTTCAATAAAAATATCCTTGAACTTTCTGAACTTAATAAAAATTTTTCTAATCTTAAAATTTAATATCTTTGAATTTTATCTTCTAGCGATGAAATAGGATTTTACCTGTATTATTCTATTTTAATTTTGTTTAAAATACACTTACCTGGGGAGAGTGAATCAAAATATTTAAAATAATGAGTTAAATATTTTTTTAATTTTCTACACCCTTTAAAATGGCTTGACGAGTTGATCTTATCAAATAATTTTTTATGAATATCTTGTCGTTATATTCCTGGTAAAAGAATTTATGAGGTCTTTTTTTTACATCTGAATTTTCGGATTATCATACAATCTTTTATCTAAAAATCTGAACATTTTTCTTCTGTATTTTTCAGGAATTCTATTAAAAGTCACGTGACATTCAACTGTATTTTCACATAGACATCTATTTGGATTCTTCCCTGACAGAGCATCATATTACATGGCCTGTAAAAAATTTTAAATGTTACAAAAAAAAATCTGAAAATTTTTAGTCAAATCTTTCGCTTATTAGAATTTACTCGAAATGAAACCAATGCTACACTCATTTTCTGAGAAACACTAAATTAATTACCCTTGTAATATTGCTCTCAAAGTAATTATACTTGATTATTTCTTCTTACTGAAATTTTTCGACTAGTTCAAAAGCTGTAGTTAAGACTAGTCATCGTAAAATATTTATCTTCTTTTTCTTTTTCTGCAGCTTGTTCTGTTTCTAAGAAATTTTTCTCTGGCTAGAATGAAAAGAAAGTTTCGAGTTCAATGAATAATAATCAAAAATTTTATTTAATAAAATTTACTATTTTCCATTTGACCGCTGTGACATTGAAAAAGGTTGAAATGGTTGAAAGGTAGTTGCCTACACATAAAATCGTGAGTGGATTTTCAACGGTGACAAAATATTCAAAAGAAATAAACTAGTGATTGATGACGTTTTTGAATGCATAAAAGTCGGAGGCAGGAAGCACGTGGTCATTTTCCGTTGATCTGAGATGTTCTACAACTTGTTTTGTTCAGCTTTTAGTTACTTTATAATTTACATCTCAATAAAAGCAATGATTTAATAAAATTAATCTCACATAAGCCCACGCCTCATTTTTTTTAAAAAAATTAAACTACCCAATTCATAGATTCCAATAAAATGTAAATTATAAAGTTTCACAGATTAATGTTACTTTGAATCACTTTAACTGCGCTAGGCATAAAGTTAGAAGATTTGATGTTACTTTGAATCGTTTTTGAAAGCAGAAACTGTTAAAAATAGAAATATAAGGCTAAACAGCTTACTTTAATGTTTGATTTTATTTAGAAAGGAGAAACTTTGCAAAATATAAAACTAAAAAATGTGAAGTATTTTAATTGCTTCTGAAATGAAAAGATTTATTTAAATATGCTGACTGTACGTTTTCCCATCAGTAAAGTGTATCAAGTGGCGTAGCGATTAAAGAAGAAATGGAAATAAATGTAGATGTCTCCGGTAAGATTCCAAGAAGAGCTGAAGTTTATGCTGCTTTTTAATCACTTAAATATGTAACGAGTTTATTCGTTCTTCGCTTATATGTATACAAATAAAAAATTTGGTCAAAAAACGAAAATAAAAATTTGGTCTTTAAACAGCAAAAATAAATTTGATGAACTGGCGAAAAAATAATGCTATGCCTTTCTAAACCAATGATGACGAATGAAGATGACATAATCATACTTACCTGTCACCCAATGCGACATTATTGGGTACTATATACCTTGCAACGCCACTAGATACATCTCAGTATTTCAGTTCTTTCTCGTGAATTACAGGTGTTGTGGGACCAATTATCATTACGTCATAGCCATATATTAAAAGTAATTGGGCATGTCATTTAGCGACTAACTGTACATCATTGTACCCTGAACTGTAACATCGCCTTTTTTATTATTATTATTGCAAAATGCGCAATGAATTTCAAATTTAAAAATGCGTAATTCTATATATGTATCCCTTGATTATAATAAGTATCCCTTGAACTTAACATACTTATGAATAAAAAATATCCTGAAACTACTTACTTATGAATAAAAAATACCTTTGTTTCGTACCTATAAGTGCAAAATTTGGAGCTCCTTAAAAACTTTGTGACTGAAATTTACTCTAAAGTTTTATAATTAATATTTAAAATATTAATGTAAATTATGTATGATTCCTTTATTAAATCGGATATAGGAACAGGATTCCGATCTCCTGTTTTTGTGTTTCTAAATTAATTATTTCTTCTTTTCATACACTAACGAAAAAATGTTTTTGGAAAACCGTCCTTTTTAGGTTTATAGAAACCAAACACAACCAAGGAAAGAGGAACTATTTATTTCTCGGGAACACAAGCGTATTTGAGAAAATTAATTAGAAGTTTTTATATCATTTAAAAGAATAAATTCTAGATTATTAAGGAATAAAATATAACTGCAACAAAAATTGTTTCTGTATATTTAGACATTAATGCAAAAACTTTATTAACTTTGTTAAAGTTACAACCAGCAGAGGTGAGGATAGAAAGCATTTTGTCTAAAATGACATTTACCTTCACTATGCTAAAACCATAGAATTTTTGCTTGTAGCTAAAATTCGCGTAGTTAGTATTATAATATGTCATGTCGGGTTCATTATCAATTCCAAGTAATGTAACAATTTTTAGTAAGGTTACCTTGAATAAGGATACTACTTAACATTAATGTCAAAAATATATGCGAGACCGAATAAGGAAACTGCCAGGAGCAACGCATTTGTCCCTTATTTGTCCTTTATTGTAGCGTTTCAGACTCAGAATGCGCTACTAAGTTTCAAAACAACTGAGATAGTCAATAGCAATTAATACTATTGAAGTTATTACAACTTCCCCATCCTTCTTCTTTGATTTTAGTATATGGCTTTTTGAACTAGATATGGTTTTAAGTCGAATTTCCTGTGTTTTAGTATGTAAATTTAATAAAAAGAAACTGTATAAACTTTCATTATTTTGTAATAATGATTAAATTATGAATGATTTTTTAAATGTAATATTGAATACTAGATGGATACTAGAGTTCATTTTTCAATTGGATATTTTTTTTTTCTCTTTTCAGTTAACTGCAGTTAAATATCCGAGTGTTGTGAAGATTGGCCATGCTCACGGTGGTCTTGGGAAACTGAAGGTGGAAAATCATTTCGATTTTCAAGATGTTGCAAGCCTTGTTGCCGTCAGTAAAATGTATTGTGTCGTTGAGCCCTTCATTGATGCTAAATACGACATCCATATACAGAAAATTGGAAACAACTATCGGGCCTTTATGTAAGTAAATTAATTATTTCTTTAATATCTGTATTTTTTCGAAAGTTTTCCCGTATATCTTGACTCGATGTAAGCTATATATATACACAAATGGAGATATACAAGGTGAGTTTGATCTAATCTGACAAACGAAAGAAGGTGACAGAATACCCTTGTAAATCATAATACATCATTGCGACCCTATCTCCTACCATTCACATGTTTTGGTAGATGAAATGATTATGCTATCAATTGATAAAGATCTTGACTTTTAAAAGTTTTGAAAAACTTACACGGAAAAATAAACACATATTTTTAAAGAGCATATAAAATCCTGTTAATACACCATTTTCTTCAGGATTTCTGGATTTATAGCCGCGTTACAAGGTCCGAAACCTTGGCGAAATGCAAAATCCAATTGACGCCAAAATCTTGAATGTTGAATATCCAAATTTTCGAATTGCCAAAGATTAATTTTAATTTTAATTTCCTGTCTACTTCTGTTTTAGTTAGGTCCAGGAAACCAAATCTTAAAGCCAAATAAGAACAATAGCATTTTCATTAAGTTATACACATAATGGAAAGAAATTGACACACATCTTCATATCTGAAAAAGATCACATGGTCGAATTTGCATTCATTCTGCTTATCCATCATCTTCTTATTTACATACTTTCTTACTGTAATCCATTTAGAAGATTGCAGGATTCAGCAATATTTTGTAAACGAAAGATTAAATTTCTTTTGAATTAGAACATCGATATGGCTTATTGTTGGCTTATTCAAAAACTGATAGAATGGACAAGTTTTTCAGAAAGTTGTCCCATTTAGCAGAAAAGATATTTGAGGTATTTAATACTAATGATTTTGACACCAATTCGATTTTGAATTTCATCAGAACTTCCGAATTTATAACTTGGCTCTAATTTCAAGTATCCTGATAAAGTGCTGTCAACGTATAGGATTTTTACTATTCTTTTATAATTTGGGCTTATTTTACACGTAGATCTATCAGACAAGTTATTAAATTTGGACTTTTCTCGACAGGTAGCATAATCAATTTGTCCGCCAGAACTTGCAAACGGTTAGAAATATGGTAGGGTTGCCGTAATGCTTTTTATGATCCATACGGGCTTTACAGTCACTCTCTTTCGTTTGACAGATTAGATTACTCACCCTGTATTGATGCAGAAACTGTATAAATTTTCTTGTGAAACAAATGTCTATAAATATTTTTTTATAAAAATCGAATAAAAACATTAAATTTTTCAAAATACTTATTTATGAATGGTTTTGTTGTATTGAAACTATTGAGATCTTTTTACAATGATTTCAACAGTTAGAAAAGTTAATTCATATAAATAATTCAAGATTATGACAGAAAATATGAGCTTATGGCTTAAAAGATAGTTTTATGATCCACGCTCTTTAAAAATAAAAATAGCCAACTCTTTATTTTTAGATCCAAGCATATAATACGGATGAAACCCAGTGCAGACATTTTGATCGTATTTTTCAGTTATTAGCTTAAAACTTCAGAATTTTATAAAAATGATGAAAAAATATAACCCAATCACAAGTACCATTTTGATTGTTTTAAAATATTTTAGTTAGTTTTCTGCTTGTTAAATTTTCTGGGGGTAAGGAGAATAATATATTTATATCAAGAAGCAAGAATAAGCAAACGTTTCTGAAAATTCTTCGCAAATTTTGATTTTTTTATTAAGTTTTCTTCAAGCACGAGCGTAGAAGTTTTAATTGTAAAACTAAATGAAATGCGTGAAAATATCCTGACACTGTATAGCACATCGTTTAAGTTTCTTTTGTTTATAACATTCGAAAATTCTGAGTTGCTTAATACATTTCAGAAATTTTTTACCGTATACGATCATTTTCAATAACAATGAGATATGCGAAAATTATTTTTATAACTGGGATAAAATCATAGTTTTAAAAGAAGAGCAGTGATTGAAACACACTTTTTATTTTCTTTATTTCTACTGACTCGCACAATAAGAAAGCATTGAAGAAATTTCGGTTTTTATTCAATAATTTTAGAAATTAGTTTTAATTTCAGCCTGAGGTATATTTTAATTAATCTTACGAAAGAAATCTATTTATCTTCTGGTACATTTTGTGTCATATCATCATGTATTTGTACCATTTTAATATTTCCGAAACATATGTTTTTGTATTCTGAGAAAAATGTATGATTCTCATTTTATAGTTAATTTATGAACGCATTGTTTCACAACTTATAATGCTGTGGTGCCAAAAATTAATATACAAATTATATTGATCAAATGCTATCACACATTTTCTTTCACAAATTACTACATAACATACGTTGGGGTGGGATTTTTTTAATGAAATTTTATTCTTAGAATAATTTTGTATGGTAAAAAACAGACTGCGCAAAATACATATAAAGAGACTCATTATGGACAATTACATGAAAAATCAACAGTATGGGAACGCTAAGTAAAACAAATGTGATTATGGTATGACAAAAAATTCTGAACATAATCCTATTGTATTTCAAAATATTAGATTTACTTCACCCGAATATAGCTTTAAGTATCAGAAACCAATATTCTGAGTAAAGATATTCCGCACTTCAAACGAATTTTGATTAATTTTGTATAACTCTTTATATCGCCTTAAATAGAAACAAACTGCATCCTTCACCGGTGATGTTGTCACTCGTAACTTAATGTAATATATACTGTCATCCCTATTATCACAAAACAACAAAATTGTAACGATATCTTCATTATATGCCGGCGTCCTAACATAGGAGTAGCCCATCTTCCCCGCGATTTGGGTGTCCCGGGTTCGAGTCTTGGTTCTGCCATGGTTGTTTACCGTTTGTGTTCTATCTACGTATGAGGTGTGTGAATGTGCCACCCTGTAAAAAAGGATTGTGCAAGCAAATATGATGCATTAAGTAGCTGAGTCGTACTCTTGCCCCTAGAATGCTCACTTGGCTTAAATCGTTGACAGATAAATGTCAGCGAGCTCGTAAAATGCCATAAGTCACAACACATCATCATTATATGGTCTGATATTCAGAATATTGAACATTATAACGAAGATATCGTACAGAATCTTGTGCTTATAAGATCTTGATTTATTGATTATAAGTACCATCTTTTACCATAACTTAGTTGCTTTAATGTTTTGGTAAAGTTCAGGACCATTGGATATTTTCATTGGTATTCAGGTAAGAAAAGGTCGTAATTATTCCATTTATTTAGAGCTCCATTTTGTAACATTTAGGCGCAAATCCATTTCTGGCAATTGGAAAGCAAATATGGGTTCTGCAATGTTGGAACAGATACCTATGACGGAACGATACAAGAAATGGGTGGATGAAGTGTCTGAACTGTTTGGAGGATTGGATATCTGCGCTGTCGAAGCTATTCAAGGAAAAGATGGAAGGGAACATATTATTGAAGTAAGTAACTAAACACTGCGCTTAATGGCACGCTCCACCATTACAATCCTCACAAGGCAAAACTTTTTCAAGTGCCAAGTTGATTACCAGTTGATAAGAAATTAAAAACCTTGCTTTATTGCTTCTCGTTGCTAAGCTTTCTACATAATTTTATCACTACCTTTAATCTAGATTGTAAAAGACGCTTAGAGCGAGCGAAAATTACAAAGAAAAATTCACCATGAAAGCCTCTTTCCTCATAGTCCGGCATAGACTAATCGAGTGAAGGAATTGCTGATAAAGAAACCCGCAATTAAATTAGCGGTACAGAGTTCACAGTCATTGCTTTTAAAGTTTTTAGCGTCGTTATTCTTTCTTCCACTTTTTTTTTTTTAATAACCTAAATTACAAAAATTAAGTTCCAGTGGAAATAAAAATGAAAAAAGGAATAGTTGAGCAATGCGTGCCTACATATTATTTAAAAAAGAATCAGCAAAAATGATCTAGTCGACTTGGAACTGGTAAGTTCTAATAAAATAGTAAGGTGTTTTATTAGTTTTTTTACTTTACCTGGCACAAAGAATGAAAAAGTTTCGCCATTGTGAGGTAAGTCATTGATTCTGTCTTTTCCTTTCGGATCATAGATTCCTTCATCGTAATTCAATTCTATCGTTTAGTGTATTTGGTGGCTACCCAAGGGCAACTATAAACATCAACCGGCATAAATAACCCTTGAAATTGAAATGCCTATTACTAAATTTTATGTGAGCAGTAGCCACTAGAAGGTCGCCATCAATGATGATTAAAATCTATAACTCAATGAATGAATAATACAGCGTTTCATAGCATTGTGATAATTCTCTGTAATTCTTTTTTCATGTTTTTTGTCGGCCACATTTAAAAGGTTTAATATTTCAACTAGAAATTAACCCGATCTATAATCTATTTCTGAAAGGTTGCCAAATGGAACTAAATGGCTAATTGCCAAAAAGTACTTGATTCAAATCCGATTGTGTTTTCTGATATCGGTAATACCAAGAAAATCATTATATAAGACTTTTGTTTTAGTGAAACAAAAAATAACATACGCTCAATGCTGGTTAGAAATGTGTTATGTATAGTTCTCAGAATGACGGGGTACTTTTGCTTTTTATGTAAATGGTATTATAGCCCTTAATTCAAATGGGAATTGGGCTTTCATTAAAGATAACTCATTTAGGGTAAGCAAGTTTACTTGCCATGTATGAATATGTGTTATTAGTTTTACTCATCATTGTTATGGTTAATTATTAATGAATAAATACGAATTAATGACAAAAAATAGGTATTTATTTCAAACTTTAATAGCATATTCATGAGGATTATCAGTAAGCAGTTTCCCCATGTCTTTCGATATCATTACCAAACAATCATGTAAAAAGATTCTTACTTTATTTCGTTTAAATCATATACAGGACATGTAAAGCTAGACGTGCTAAATTCACTTAAAATTTGATCTGGAAAGAAACACTGTATCTTTGATAATTCGCCAATGGTAAATGCAAAAGATTATACAACCATTAAAATATCTATAGTAATAATTGCTTAAAAATTGCATATTGTTGTATTGACCAAGTTTCAAAAATAAAAACGTTGATTGAAATAATCCATAAAAATAGCGGCTTAAGATTTATTGCCCATATTCTAGACGTTTTACTTTGTTTCTTCTAGGTGAATACTTCTGCTATGACTTTATTGGGGGAGACTCAAGAGGAAGATCGTCGTCTGATCGCCGATTTAGTCGTTCAGCGAATGCAAACATATTGCAAGCCTGTTTTAGCGTAAGTCATTATGTCATTTATATCATTTTTGCCATTGAGAATTAAATGAGTGGATATGAGACTAATTATGGGAAAACTAGATTTAGCTTAATATATTTAATTTTTTTTTCATCCTGAATATTATTTAAGCAAATAAAATGAAAGTTAAATATTGCGTCCTGAATAGAATTAATTATGTTTAAGTATATATGTGAACAATTACTATATTTATTAGTTGTCTGAAAAATGTCATATGCATAAGCTTTACAATTTAGGGGGATACCCCGGGCACAGAGGGATGAGGTTGTCGTGAATATTAAACATTGATAAATTTAGAACAATTTTCGGAGATAAGGCGGCAAACAAGTAAATACACTTCAATCGCCATTTATTCCCACTACGACATCGTATATGCCTTACCTTCTTTAGTAGCTTTTTAAATCATTTTCCATTCAAAATATGACGGGAACTAAATAATCAGATTTAATTTTGTAAAAAATACTTGGAAGTTGCTTTAATAATTTTATCTCGAAGTAATTATGATTTTTTAATATTATTTTCGAATCTAAATTTCCTATTGATGAAAAATATAATTATAAAAACATCGTGTGGCTGTGTCATGGACACGGCCGTGTGTTGTACGTGTATACGTTTATGTAACAGGTTATATTTTTTAAATAAAATATTTTTATTTATGTATTTCGGATAAAGCAAGGAAACAAATAATTATTGTATTATAATATAACTTAATTAATTATAGGCTTGTCATACGAAAAGTACGACATAAATGGCATACAAGATACATCTAGATTTTTGGAAAAGTATCCATATTTCAGCAACTGATCAAACTATTTAGAGGGGACATTATGATAACCAAATTTTCTTAACAGTAAATACATTATTAAAGAAATTATAAATCTGCGCCGATCTTAGAAGTTTTTACATTTATTTCAATAAGATGCATCTAGATTTTACATCTAATGAAGCAAATTTTTAAATTATATTTGGTTGTAAGCAGAATAACAAATCCTAAATTAAAATATTTATAAGTGTAGCATTTATAAAGATGTTTTGTTCACCAACTTGTATTTTAGAGAATTGCGTCTAACTTATCGTTGTTAAAGAAGAGTTTAAAAGCTCCAAGTGTAGAATTAACGATTTTACGAATTTCAATTGCTATTCAAAATGATTTTTATCACGTGCACTTGACTCGAGAATTCAAGGTTGCCAAACATTTAAAATGTCAAATTGTAGATGGAATTTTTATTTGAAATAGCTGTCCTGAAATTAAACATTGTTGCCATTCCTTTTTGTGACGTATTAAACCCTTATCCGCACCTGAATTTAATCGTGACAATTCGCTATTTCCACCAGCTGTTGAAGTTAAACCGTTCCGTAAAGTTACGACTGTCTGTAAACAAAACAGACTGCCATCTAGTTTTCTCAAAGTGAACTGCATCATTTATATTTACTTTCATAATTTGAAATTTCCAAAAATAGCTGAAATAATAATGAATATTTTACTTTTAAAAATGTTTGTCCAAGAATAAAAAAATCAAAGTGGTTTTTAAATCTTCAGTCAGATTATTTACTATAATTCAGTTCCATACAGTTTTCTCAGTCGTTGCTTTTTGAGTTTAAGTTTCGATTTCATATCTTTGTAAGATCAACAATAAAATAAATAGTTAGAATTTTAATTAATTTTTGTTAGTGTTGGTTTTTGTTAATTTTAATTATGCTTTTATCTAAGTTACCTCTTATTACAAGTCAATAAAGAGAATTAAACTTCTAAAATGTAACTTGGCATTAAAATACTACTTTGAATAATACAAGGCGCTTTACAGTATTGCTACAAAATTTTCACGACATTGTACAGTATTCAAGATAATGAGCAATATTGTAAAAACAATATATATTATTTTTGTGCTAAGATAGCAGCTGTTATATTTCTATAACCATCATCAATAAATTTGGTACTTTTAAGCTTATTTTAAACAACTTTCATTGTATTACTTTTAATTTAAAAATTTTGGTGCGAGAAAAAAAATCTCTTGTCCTATTCTTTAAAAAAGTTTAAAAAAAAGAAAACCAGTTTTGTCTATTTCTATTGAGAATGAAGTCCTTATCCAAACAGTTTGGAAAACGGAGCTTTTTAATAATAAACAGGAGATTTTCAATAATAACATGTATTGTTTATGATGAAATATCTCTATGGTTCTGTAATGTTATGGGATATGGCAACTGAATATCAAAAATATTTTGGACCTATAGTAACAATGTTTTCAAGTAGTATGAGTTTTGATAGCATTTTAAGATATATATATATTTTTAATTCAAGTTTCAAATATGGAATTGTTCGGATTTTTTACTCAACAAACGATCAATACTGGTTTGAAATAAATCATTGCAATAATCTTTCTTTCTATCATAGGACAAGAGCCCTTATTTATTTCAGTTAATATATATTAGATACGAAAATAGGCGTATGTGTGAACTCATTTACCCATATAAATAATACATTACAGGTAAATAAAATATGTCACTAAACATTGATAGTTCATGTTTTAATAAAATTCGAATAATTTTTTTCCCTTTTTATCATTATTTTTTAGAATTTAATTTGGAAGCAAAACACAATATATCTAATTGTTTTCCCCCTCATTTCGACATGCCATTTATTAGCATATATCTTGCATGTATTTAAAATTGTGCAGCCCAACACTTTCTAAGCTTCTAAATTTTTCTATGCTTCTGCCTTTTTATAGAATAAAATTGCCGTTCCATTCACCAGCCTCAAAATGTAATGATTTTTATTGAAGTTGAAAAACTATTTAACGGACTATCTACGCCGCTCTGTGGCATACACACTTACCTTTCTTTGGGATCGTCATTCAAGGCTATGAAGGTTATACAATCACTATGTTTATTAACATAATAGCTTAGTCGTCGTCTGAGAAGTCTTTTTAGCACTTCATTGCTTTATATGTTTTTAAAATTTTCACGTCGAATCTTATAATACATTTCAAATTAGCAATCAGTTCAGTATGATAATAAATCTGCGTATTAAATATTTATTTATTATTGTTACTATTTATTACTCATTGTGTCTGTAAGAGTAACCTTAAATCTATTTATACTATTTATGTATTTATTTGTGTTATTCAATCTCTTTATGTAACAAGATACAATTAAGCTACATTTTATAGATATATAAATAATACACAGAAATACTATATATATATATATATATATATATATATATATATTGATATATTTATATATATATATATATATATATATATATATATATATATAAAGAAAAAAATTGCATAAAACTCCAACTGGAAAATAATGATAAAATCTTCTAAGTGTCGAAGAGTTTTTTTTCTTTCTTTCTCTTTTCTTTTTAATGATGATGGTTAATACATATTTTCATCATTTTATTTAACAATTCGCTTTTCGCGCAGTTATCGAGCATATTTTCAAAAGCGAAAGTAGTTTATAGGGGCTGCCATCTAGTGTGAAGATTCATCTCTAAAATGCGTTCCGCTAATTATTTTCCGTTTGAATATCTGTTATTGACTGCTGATCATTAAGAACCTGGATAATATCATCTTGTAATTCTTAAAATTCATACTGAGCTTAATATATAATTTTCTGATATAGCAAAGAGTCAGTTCTTGATAGAGTGATTAAAAAATGAAAGTCGAATAAATGCAGATAATAAGTAAATTCTATTTTAGTAAGAATTACCATATATTTATTCCAATAAGGCTTTCTTTGATTTTAATATTTACTATTAGATTTAAGAAACAACCACTGATACAGATTCATATTTAAATAAATTTAGAATAAAATTTCTATTATACTTTCATTTGTTACGAAACGCAGAAAATGTTTTGTAGTTATTATATTTAGTTCCACTTCGGTCTCGAGTTTTTAAAATGGTTTTTTGTAATCATTCTGAACTTTTTTAATAATGAATTTTTTATTTTGTTTATAATATAGAACATCTCAATTATTTCATCACAAAATATGAAAAATTGTAAGTAAATTGCATGAAAATTGCATGTAAATCTGAGTCTCTGAATTTGTAATCCGGTTCATTATTTCTTCAAAAAAAAATGTGTTATTACGAGAAAAACAATATCAAAATATTGAATAAGTGTATAATTAGTAAAAATATTGGAAAAAATTTTTTTACTCTTTAAATATCTCTATTTATATAAAACATTATTTTCATTCGGTTCCCGAATAGAAATACTACAATCTAAAACTGCCGAAAAAATAGTTGGCCATTCATTGCTGCCATCTGTTGAGAACATTAATTAACACTAAAAAATTGGGTATCGTTTTCTTCAAAGAATATCGTTATTTTTCTAAATTGTTCTATAATGGAATAGAACCTTTATAAATGGAGTTTTGTGTAAAAATGAATGGCATGGATGAGTAAAATTTCTCAATTTCTAAACAATACATTCTTTGAAAGATTATTTATTATCGTATGTATAATTAAATCTAATTCATAGCCCACTGCTCATTTCTTTAATTCTTTTTTTTTTTTTTTTGAAATTTTGGAGGGTTTTAATATATAGTGACCCAAAATTTCATAATAGCGGGATTAAAAAATTAAGTTTGAAATTTTAAAAAATGCTTTCGGGAGATAAATAAATCTAATAAAAGCAATTTTATAAAATTTAGCGCAAGATTAAAAGGATACAAATTAAATTAAATGCTAACAGGTCAGTGATGATAAACTTTCAAGAAATATGCTAAAAAACAATAAGTATGACGTTAACTGCTACTTAGTTTGAAAAGAAAGGAAATATAAAAATAATAATGTATAAGTGAACCGACAAAATCTTGAATACGATATTTGCCAGTTGTTCTTGTCTTTTTAGTTGTCTTGCAAAATTTATTTCTGCGTAATTTGATGAATTTCCAATTTTGAAGCTTCCCTATATTTATTACTGCTTTGATCGGCAGCTTCCATCTGGCCACGTTGGCCTGGTGGTAAGACCATGGCTTCGGAACCGGAGTGTATCAGGCTCTAGGCAGGGCCCGACTTAGCCCAGTTGGGGCCCGGGGCTAAAACATCTTTGGGGCCCCCTCTGATTCACTACTTTAGTAATGAAAGACATTCATTAAAAAAATGAAACATAAAAGGAAATTTCTTTTCGGTTTTGGGGGGGGGGAGGCATTTATATGGAGGCCCGGGGCCACTGTCCCGTATGCCCCAGCATTAGTCAAGCCCTGGATCTAGGCCCGATTAACAGAAGAACCGTGGAGGTAAGCGGGTCTGGTGCAAGTTATATTCGCCCAGGGCATACATCCTCCCACTGGTGTGGTGTGGAAGTTTGGAGAGGGGATACTACCTACGGTGTAGCCTTCGTCAACCGATCGTTGTTTAAAATTACGAGGTCCCAACCAAAATAGCCTATTGTTGCTCTAAAGAGGAATGTTAATATAACTAAACAAAATGGAGCAAATTAGAACAAATTGATGAACAACATCATTAATGTTACCTTAACGATATAGCAAGGCACTCAAAATAGCGAACAACGTTGAGAAGATATCGTACGACGCATTATTCTAATGCAATTGAAATTTTTAACCATGGTAAAACAAAGAGAATGAAGTCTTTATCATTAAACTTTCAAGAGAAGCTAGCAAGTGTTCGTTCTACTCTAATGGATTACGTTCACGAAATCTGCAGAAACAGTGGTTTCGAACAAGCGTCCCTCCAGTTCCGAAAAAAATTTTGCAACAAATATCAAAAATTACAAGTAAGGAATTATTGATATACAATTTGCTCCAGATATCTTTTATCGAACTATTTTTATTGTAAAAAATTACTAAAACTATTTCTAACTTTTACATCTTTTAAAAGCAGAAAAAAACCAAAATAGCTTCCAAAAAATTTTTTTTTAATCTCTTACGTTCATAAATGTTCCAAAACAGAGTAAGTATATAACTTTTATTTACTCTGAATGAATGAAAAGAGATTACATTCGCATATATATCTTGAACAAATTTTTTAAGAAAATCTTGAAATAAATAGACTTTTCTTATTTAAGATTTTATTATTCATTTATTTATTTTGCTGTTACTGAACTATTTGCTGTAACTAACGTAAATAATTAATATCAAATTTTAGGATGTCCGGAATTCTGAGTCCCAATTTAGATATTGCTCAGAAGGTTGACAAAACAGTGCATCATGTATGTGCAATAATAACTGTACTTTAATCTTAATGCGAATATATTTTGATTTACCATAATTAGAATGACAGTAGAGAGAATGAGGGTACAATACGACTAAACATAATTAAAATGATAGCAGAACGAAAAAAAGAAGCAATTCACAAGGAATATTTTTAATATAAAATTATAAATTCCGTTAATTTTTCTAAACTAATTATTGTTTTTGCTAAACGTGAAGAGAAATGGACAACAATTTTTCCAGTACCGCGGTACTTATAAATGAGATTTTTTACTTGTGATTACCGAAATAACAGAATTACCTTGCATTACCGAAACGAAGCGAAAGTCTGATTCGGCATTTTGTCTTTACAGTTATCTGAATATCTCGATGAGGATTATAGATTTTCTTCTGGTGCCAGTCTAGACGGCCGCCATAAATATCATGAATATGAGCACATTTACTTAGCATTTTAAAACCAAATGGCATGGGGAGGGGGGAATTCCCCGGGTGCTGTATATACCATCACTATACCACTACAGTGACAATATAACATATAATTTTGGAACATTTATTCCCTGCTGTCTCAATCACAATGCATTGTTTTGGATCACTAAAATAATAACACAACATAAAGTGATAGTGAGTAATTAGAAGTGATAGTTCACAATGGGAAGGCAAAAATTATCAAATAAGCCTTGTAACTTTGAATGGCCCCGAGGATTATTTTTTTTCAGGTCAAATCAGTTTTATGCTTTTTTTTATTTGATTTACAAAGATAATGTAATAGACATATTTAACTTAAAACAAGATAATGTTTAGACTTCAGACTGAAATAAATGGAAATACCCTAAGAATAATATGTTTATTTTTTTATTTTATTTTTTATTTATTTGCAATTTCTTATATTTCTAAATTTGTTTCCGAATAGGAATATATATAATATAATATTGTCACAAGCCTGTAAAGTTGCTTCGCAGCACGGTTAGTTTAATCACTAAAAAGACCGTTGTATGATCAGCTCTGTGGGTGTTGATTGGGTGCCACGTCACTGATCTCAAAGCTTGGCAACCATTTGGTGACATTGGCGAGTAATAGATATTGCTGGAAACTTCGCGAAATTTTGCTTTAAAATTTTGCAGTTCCCACCACATTATTTTGTTTTAAAATAGCTTTTAATTTCATTTTTATACAACACGTACTGTAACTAACTCTTTTGAAAGTGGTATGCGATTAAGCATTTTCTTATTTTAGTTTCTCATAATATTTGTTACTCTTAACATTGATTATTTAAATATTAAAATAGAATTAATAATAAAGCAACTGACTTTAGAATCGGCTGGGAGGGCGTAGGTAAAAATTTGAATCGATTAAGGGCCCCTTAGAGCTTAACCCGCCCCTGCACAGTGCCAACAAGACAACATAATTTGCTATTTTATAGTAATAATAAGACGGACAGGAAAGAAGAAGTAATGGAACCCAGCCTGTTTCCATCAGTTCTATTTTCAGCCTGTCTCTATCAAGTAAAAAAAATCACAAAATAGCAATCATGTGTTTTCAAACAAGGAAAAATAAAGGATATTTTAATTTATTAGAATGAAAGGAAATCACGCAAGCGAAATGCCGTTCAAAGATAAACGATGCAATTATTAACGAAATACGCTTGAAAATGTTTGAAGAGACCTTGTGATTTGTAAAGATTTTAGAAGAAAAAAAATTCGAAAATGTTGTAATTGATATCATCAGGAAAGAAGAAACTAACCACAATGATAACTAAAGGGGTTGATAAAATTTTAAATGTCATATTCGAGTTCATTTATTTATTTTCTGTAAAATTCAATAACAACAGTTTTAAAAGGCACCAGTATTTCTTTTAAAATGATACTGCGTCAAACGGTTTGTAAATTTTTAATGAAGAAATCATGATTTTCTGTTCAACTTCTTAAATTTCCGCTTAAACAATCACGCAAGCGATATAAATCGTCATAAAAATCTCTTCATCTAAAGGAAGGGATTTCTTTCAGAAATTTCAGATTATTGTTTGATAATATTTGAATGCAGTACAAGAAGCTTCGATAAATTTGCATAGAATAAAAAATTGCTTACTATTCCTACTTTTCCAGGAAATAATTGTGAATAATCTTTAGCAAAGAAAACAAAGAAAAACATTTTAAATGAGGTAGCATTTTTTCCCTTTTTTAATTATAGAAAATGCCTTTAATATAAAATTTTGTTTATGCCTTTCAATCAATTTAAATTACAAACGCCTTCAGTTAATTTAAAATATAATTTATCCTATTTAAATGTTTTTAAATGTACTACAAAAAGAACATATATATTATATGGAAGGAGATCGTGTAACGTGGGAAGTGCAGCTATAGAAAATTCTTTTAAAACCTCTTTTACCCAAAATATACACTAAAAATGATTTAATTTAGAAGCATGAACTCTTGATAATGTACTTAAAACGACCAGATAGTGTGTTCTCATTATTTTGAATAGCACAACACAATGAATGCATACAAATAGATTAATTGAAAACCCAGTAAATCATTTAAAGTATTTTAATCTATGTTATATGCTATACCACTTGCAATTTTATTTTATTTGGTTATGAAAATTTATACAACCTAATAAAAAAAACATTCTGAGAAAAATATTATGTTTCAAGCGCTGTCAATAGATGTATGATTCTATTTACACTACGGAAGTGCTGAATACATTTGAGAAAAACAATCCCAAGATGGCAGTCTGGCATTAAAAGCATACACAGTCGATAAAAGGAGAAAGACAGCGATAAGTCATTATTCAATTCATATTCCAACCACCCGCTTTCATAACGGTCTATGCCTATAACTGGTAGTAGTTGACTTGTGGCTCTAGTTTCATAAGCCAGATAACATCTACGATACAGAAGTCGACTCTTGTATTATGGTCATGTTACTCGGTTACTGGCCCTAGCCTCGCAGGCTCGTATCACGACCGTTAATCGCTACATTGATGACCTTGACAACACGATATTCCGGAACAGTCGTGGAACAGTACCCGCAGCAAAAACCAAAGTCGTCAGACACACTTGACGCAAACAAGCAGCAACTCGCCATAACGATTGGCGCTGTAAAAAAATCGTTCGTCCCTCCGACTCACTGGTGGGGAAATACTGTGGCGCTATCTTCATAAGTCAGATAACATCTATGATATCGAAGTCGACTTTTGTATTATGGTCATGTTACTCGGTTACTGGCCTTAGCATCGCAGATTCGTATTGCGAACTTTAATCGCTACAGACTGACAGATTATTGACGTCTGATGAGATTCAGGTTTTGTGTTATGGAAATCAATTGTCACAATAAGCAGATTTATAAAGCGGAAGGATATTTGGGTCATTATCCGATTTATAATACAATTAAGAACAAATGAAAATAAATATTCCTGTATATTATCAGTATAATTGTATTTCCTGACAAAAAATTACAGAGACTATCGCAAAAAGCTAAAATGATCTGATTTGTAAACTATGTAGGTAGTATTATTTTCTCTTACAAATGAGGGTTATTTTCCATTTTGTTGCATACTATTTCAGATAGAAACACTAAATTATCCGTTTGAGTTCCGTCTTTGTCAATGATCATTTTAATGTCTTTTTGCAAGTATTAAAACACTAAACTGTCACACTATCAAAAACGTTAGATCCTGATGTCCTCTTTTTCATTCTAGCGAACTATAAAGAAATCTTGCCCTCGTGCCATAAAATTCAGTTTAATTGAAACCAAATCTTCTAGTCATGATTTTGAAAATTTTATTTTAATGAAAGAATATTCTGTTTTGTTTCTGTACTTGAACCCAGCCTCTATGTCACTTGGCACTTCTGTCCCAGAACTTGTAGTCCTTTAAATGAAGCCACTAATTTTTCGATTGCAGTATTTAAAAAAAAAAAAAGACGGAATATAACAAAAAATATATCCCCTCTCCTTGTATCTTATATTTCCTCTAATGCGGGCCGGGATGGCCTGGTTGGTAGAGTGTTGGACTGGTACTCCTTAGGTTACGGGTTCGAAACTCACCGACCAAAAGATTCCCCGAGTGTGTAGCGATTGGCGCTTGTTAAATCTGTTCGTGGTCGCAAAGTCCTCCATATCGAGAGTAATATCACTGAGGGTACTGGGTCAGAGGTGATCGTCCTCTGTTCCAGATCTAAATTACGATCTGAGATAAATGAACGAATTTGCATGAATGTAGTCCGTCCCCTAAAAAGGGTTGTTACGTGTGTGTAGCTAAGTCGTACTCTTGGCCCTAGATGGCGCTACTTGTAAAACAAGAGACGTATATTTCCGGCTTAAAAAATCTGCTGATGTATCAGCGGGGCTTGTCCATGACAAGTGCCATAAGTAACAACAACAATAACCTCTAATGTTAATGAAAAGACTTGAAATACTAAATCTCCTGCAAAATCAACCGAAAGAAATTACACCATTTTTTAAAAAAAATCTTCCCTTGAAAATAAGATTTCAGACAAATTATCGCAGTCTGAGATATAATAAAGTTTTATTTGCATAAAATATATTATTCTGACATACAATAGATGATGGAAGTAATCTTTATTTTGTTGGTTTTTTAACTTTATTCTTTAAAAAACGCCAAATGTATTTTTAATATCTGTGAAAATATAATTTCACTATCAGATTTTAAAGGGTTTTCCATGTAAAAGATAATTTAGAATGCCAAGTGAACATGTGGTTAACATTACTTTACCTACCAGAAAAGCTATTTAAACAAACTACAAAACGGATTAAAATTCATCAAAAAAATTTTAGTTATATAAAGTAAATACCAACACTTTTTTAAGTTATGGTATAATCATAATCATCAAACTACTTATCAATTTTAGAGTTTCCTCCAAAAAGAATAAGTGAAAATATTTGTCTGCCAAATAGTTTAATTATGTAAGGTATTTCATGTTTTTTAATTAATGCTTAATTTTAATTAATGCTTCATGTATTTTAATTAATGCCTTGCAGGAAACAGACTTCCAGAACAAGCGTAACAAACTTTGGTGCTGAAGAACCAACAAATGTGGAACATGCGCCGCCACCTCAGGTATGATTTCAATCCTTGAAATGCATTCAATTTTCAAGGATTTTTTAAGTTTATCATCATTTGAAATTTTACTGTTCAACGTTAGATTTTTTAATTTAAAAAACATTAGTTGTAAACTTCATCATAAATATACGATTGAAGCTACACATTGAATGTCTTAGTGATAATCAGAATTTTACCATTAAAATACTGATGCAAATAAAACTTTAAAAATAAATCATTTGTAATCAATAAACTAGATTTCTTCTGACAGAGGGTGCGTTCATATAAAAAGGGCTGTACTAATATCTTAGTAAAAACTTTTAAGTAACCATAGTGGAAAAGTTTTTTGTTTTATCCAAAAAAAATTTTAAGTATGAGGTTTCATTTTTTAAGTCTCAGAACATCGGAAATAATAAAGTAAATCCTACAGCCTTGAAACAAGAAATTTATAAAAACTACCACAAATACAGATTTATTTATAGCGACATGAAATAAAGATTTAAAGAAAACACAAAACAGCAATTTACTGTGGATATGTAAGAAAAGTATACGCGCACATTTAGCTGATAGAGCCTTAAAATGGCAGCCTTAAGTAGACAATTAGTTTTAAGAAAATTATAGTCTCTGATGAAGGCATACTTTCTTCTAATCCGTTGTCCTCACAGTAGAATTCGCTTTCAGAATTATTCAAAAAGAAAAGAAGAAAAGCATTTTTTAATTGCGATATTAAAATGAGATGCACATTTATCTACAACATAAGAAAAAAAAGAACTTAGAGGGATACGTAAGAAGATAGAGGGTGCACGTTTTTCCACCATTCATGTCTTATTCTCTACTAACTAGGAATCAACATCTTAACAAGCATGAATGGTAAGATTTTGTTTTTCAGATAGGACTACACGCTTTACGTTCTTCATAAAACTTTCTATATTTAGGGTAGTAAAATGTCTTTTCTTTATTGCACTCTATTACAACTTGCGTTTTTGATTGAACTGTAAAAAGTTACGCATTGGGCATTTGATAATTAATCTATGTTTTAAAAACAAAATCTGGAGATGCTAATATTGTTAACTAAAAAAAAATATAGAATTTTTCTCTAAAATTCACATAAATAAGATTTTTGATTATTTATGTTTCCTCTACAAGTTTAAAAAGTATTTGATACAACTTTTAAATTTGTTGAAAGTTTGAAACTACAATGATAAGAATTTAACTATATACTTATTGAATTTTCTGTTCATATATTTTATTCGTTGCAGTTAATTTTGTTAACTATATTCTAGTTAATGTTAAAAAGGATAATGCCGTACACTGTATTCTAGTTAATCTAATTTTAAAAAATTCAGAACGTTTTCTAAATATTTCTTTGCGTTTTAGTCTTGCGTGTAGAAATGATGATTTTTGAGAAATAGAATTTCATGGAAAATAATTACAACTAATTTATCGTTATGTCTGATATAGTTAAAACAGGAGGAATTATTGATTCTATTGAAATACATTCTCATAGATAGTTAGGGACTTCATAAAATAAATATAAATAGGAAAAAAGCCATTATTTTGCTAAGCATCTAAAAAGCAAACTAAAACAATCAAAAAGTAACTCTGAGCTTCTTATTCAGAAAAAGTTAATAAATAAATTTTTCCCTCTGATTCACAGTTCAATTCGAAATATCACTTAATTTTTTGAGTAATCTATATACATTCGAGTGAAATATGCCAAGTTCATTAAAAATTATTTATACAAATATATAGTTATCTAACATCTTATAATTCGTAATAAAAATGCAAATCATCCGTCTCTGATGCATTTCATGAGCGATAAAACTAGCTAGTATTACTGTAATTATTAATGACTTGACGGAAGCTAAGGATAACGTTACTTTTAAAAAAAGTAATTCCGGAAGGATAATTTTCAAAGAAGCCAACTGCGTAGCTTACCGGTTTTCTACGCACTGCCATCAGAAACTAGTTTCTAATGTTGAAGGACATTTATTTTTACGAAATTATGTCAGTCATTGAGAAAAAAAGTAATAAACCGAAATATTCATGATTCGTAATTAGCCATAACAATCCGTAAAATATTCAAAACAGAAGCCAATTTAAAAATTCTGCAATGTATGTAGAGCGAAATTTTCAAAAATTTATAAAATAATATAAGGAGTAATTATTAAATAGTATCATATTTTTTCGATGGCATAGCATTTTATTGAAGGTATAGAAGTTTTAGTTGCATCTTTATGAAATCATTTTTGATATTTTTTAATGAACAAAGCAGTTTTCCTACAAAAAAAAATTTGTGATTTCTAAAATATTACGGTACAATTAAAAAATACAAAATATTGCAAAAGAAATTATATCTGATTGTTGATTATTAATTCATTTTTTGATTGTTTCACTAACAATTCTCTCTTTATTGATAATTCTGTTCTCCCTGAAATAATTGTAATTAACTGGTTTCTTTTTTATCTTTTAGCAACGAATACCCCATCAACAAAATGTAAGTATAATTACAGTATTTCCTTGTGCATTATTAAACAAAATCTAATGTGCCTTTAAAATATCAAATGCGTACTAAGAAATTTCGGTGTTTTAAAGATATAACATAATTAAATTGTTTTAAGTTATAAATTATAAAAGATTTTCGTCTTACTGTTAACGTTTAAAAACAAGCTAGAGTGGTCTCAATCAAACTTTCCTGTTTAATCTCTAATAGATGTACTAGTGCATTATTAACCATATGTTATTAAAGAACAATATATATGAAAGAGCCGTTTAAAGTGTCATCTTTGTGGATCTTGTTTTCTTGGCGATTAATCATTAGGATATAGTTAATACAAAAGTGTAAGAAACCCGAATATGTATTTTATATCCTTTTTTTCTGATCGATCAAAATCAAAATCTGACACAGAACTACAAATGTGCTCTCAAAACTACGTACTAAATTTCAAATATGTAAATTATTGCGTTTTTGACTAGTGCTTACTAGCTTGTGAAAGCTTACTCTTTTCTAAAGAAATTGTAATTAAATTTTATTTTTGTCGCCCTTTCATCCTATAAAATGTTTTGGAAGAAAGCGTTTTTAAATATTAAAATTTTCATAATATTCTTATTTTAAAAAAATGAAAGAAAATTTCATAGTTAGGTAGAAAAAAATTGTGCAAAAAATGCCCCTATTTTATTCTGCAGATGAATTGTAGATGAAAACTAAAAATACTATTTTATAGCTAGTGACTTATACTAAAAGATAATGTACCTAAACGGCTCATTGGGGAATGTTTTCATATTTAAAAATGTAAAAATTACGAAATTTCCTATACCAGCACTTTGTCTGAATTAAACAAATATATTCTGCATGGAAAAATAACCCAAAGTAAAAACTTTGGTTAATATATAATGATGGCATCAGGAAATATTTTGTGTTAAATAATATTTTTAAATTTCATTTTTGTGATACGTTAAACGCAACTATAAAGTTTCAATGTACTTATCAAGAATGATAACATATTTTCTGTAAAAACTTTTGGGAGAATTTTGTTTCTTCTCCCCAAAGAAATACTCTATATTATTGAAAGTTGTTCTTAAATTTCATAATGTTTCATTATACGGGATATTGTAAAGTAATGGCGATTTGAGCTTCAGAGATTTCAGTTTTATTTGTTACGTCAGAAAAATTATCACCAGCTTCGAAGGTGATCATGAAACACCGACTTGATCACTAAATATAAGCCAAGCTTGTATTGGGATAGAGGTTGAGCAGATTGAAATAATTTTAATGGCAATCTCAATAGCTACAATTAAAATTTGCCACATGAGCTTTTTTAAAAAAATAAAAGGGTGAGTAATTAATTAAACACGAATGATATTTGAATCGATTTCGAGATAGTACTATTTGAAGAAGATATTTCTAAAATTCCATAAAATATATGATATTTTATAAATCGCTTTTATTTTTTTTTTAAAAAAAGTTCTAATTTTCTAATCATTTGGTAGAATTCCCTGCCTAATTAGGATCAATAAAATATCTAATACGCGATTTCACTAATTTTTATTTCAAATAAAAACTCATAAATCCTGGATGCCTCATCAAGGATCGTCTGCACCCTCCATTTTTATCCTTGAGTGGCATCATGATAAAAATATGAAACTTAAACAAAAGCTCAAACCTCAACAATTGGGCAGAAATTTGGGGCACTAAAATAGATTTTCGTCACCAGTTAATTTTCTTACTTTGAAAGTACAGCTAAGTAATGAAAATGCTTTATCATTACTATGCATTTACAATTTAAAATAGAACTTTTTTTGTTTTTATGACATGTATTTCAACAAAAATGGCTAGAGAACTTTTGTCAGGGAATTTTCAGGTAACATAATTATTGATTATAAATGTTAAAAAAATTTACAAGAACTTCAAAAATATGGCCACTTCACACACCGTAATCAATCAAGCTGTCGAGGAAGAATGGTTGGAAAAAGCGAATAGTGCTTAATTTCACTTGTATTCATGAACGTGAAAAATAGTTCGATCACTACAATGGAATAAAGAATCATATAAAAAGTTTGAAAATTTACCAAATTATAACAGTTTTAAAGTTTATATAATAATAAATACGTTTATTTAAGACATTATCATTTATATGTGAGCATTGATGTTCTGATAATATCTGCTGTTCTGATGTTTAATATTTCAAAGCAAAATGGTCAGAAAGCAACTTAACATCTTAGCTCCACATTTCCGTTTCAAGAGCTAATATGGTCTCTTTCCGGTTTGGTATAAATATAGGTGGGCTTTATTGAATAAAAACCCCAAAAATTCACAGTAATCAATTTATAAAAAACCAAATGACAAAATACGAAAACATAAAACATAACAAGAAATGATTATTAGAAAGCAACTCAACATCTATCGGTGAAAACATGTCAAAAATCCAATATTTTTTAGCCGTGTCAGTAGTATTTTCTCCTTTCAATTCAAGGGGATGCGCCAATTCCATTTTCCTATGTACAGTTAAAAAGAAAAGATTTTTTATCATTATATTTTAAGAAAGCCTGTTAAATATTTTTATTAGGGTTATTCAATCACAAAAATAGGAAAATTGACGGGACAATTTATTTTTTCCAATATATATATGTAATATTTTCCATATTAATTTTTAAATTGAAAGCAGGATGCAGTATTGTAGCCGAAAATCATGAAGAAAACACATGTTGAACTTTTTAATTTCGTTTTATTCCAGCAGCGAGGCTCACTAAGCACAAGAAGGCGCAAAAAAGGGTAAAAGGAGAAATAAACATTTATCTCTGGTCTTGTATACTATGATATGATACGTACACGTGTAGATTTCTGACAAAAATTCTTATACATTTGACCTTGAGAAGATAAACAGGATTTAAAAAAAACGATCTATTTTATATAAGTGATTGATTTATTCTTTGAAGGATTCCTCTAAAAGAATATTTGATTTATTAGTGATTATTTATTATCGATCCACTCGGCACGAGGTGGAGTCATCAATGACACATTACCTTTATAATGCTTCAATTGATCTATTAAATAGAAAAAGTGGAAAGGATCAGGAAATAATAGAACATTTTAGAATGAAGTTACTATGAAGTAAATTAAGATAGAACCTTTGAAATTGACTGCATTTAAAATTGGATTATATATATATATATATATATATATATAATATGGGCTCTTAATAATGTAGCTGTATGAGAAGAAAAATTTCCAGCATCCTTTATATTTTATTTGCACAAATTCTTTTGCCGTATTATTGAAAGGAAGCTACATCAGTATTCACGTTTTATTTAATGGCAGCTGTTCAATTTTTAAGCATCGCAGGGTATTATTCTTTGTTTGATATGAGATTTGTACTATTTTTGTCGTCCTTCCTCATTGGCGTAAAAAAAACACAAAAAAATATCTTCCAGTCTAGAACGATTGTTATCGTGAAGTGACGGGCGTTTCAAAAAGATCTGAGGATCTTAATTATAGTACAGGCTCATTTTGTTTCTTTTTCGAAATTTTCACCCGCATCTATTATTTTTTTATTGTTTGAAAATTATGTTTTTGATTCGTAATTAGATATCTGTATAAAAGCTGAATAGCATATTTGAGGAAGTCTGAATTTCAGAACGATTCGTATTTCTTAAGCGCTTTGTATATACCATTAGTCAATCAAATAATTTTTTTTTATTTTGACAATTTCATCAAAAAGTTAAAATACTGTAGAAGTATTATCTCAGTAAATGCTATACTGGTATATAATCAGGTAAATAGATTTTCAGAAGTTTCCAAAATGCCTGTCAAATTTTATATTTTACTCAATATTACTTAATGATTTTATTTTATTGCTTTAACCATTTCATACATAAACTGGAAACAGAATAGGTTCGAGCCCATGTAATCCAGGCTAAATTATTTAGTTTGAGCCAACATGAAAAATGCCACCATCAAGTATGAAAAATCAGAAATTTATATATATATATATATATATATATATATATATATATATATATATATTGTGTGTGTGTGTGTAACCTATACTTTTGACATTCATTCTGCATACTCCAAATCCCCATACCACAAATGATATTTATAGTTTATACTCATAAATCAGATCAATGATAGTAATTCCAAATTCAGAAACACCATTAATTTCTTAATCAAGTTCATTGATTAATTATTAAATACTTTTGCAATATATGTGCAACTTGTGACCTTGCCCTGACCTGGTTTACTGGCATCCATGTGTAATTTTTCTATCTTTGCAGCCTCCTGGTGCTCCACCACCGGTGCCTCAGCGTCAGGAGGCAGCGAGAGGGCCCCCTAGTGGCCCTCCACCTGGCCCACCCCCTCCTGGGCCTGCCCCTGGTCTACCACCACCGCCCCGTCGGGCTTCCCAGACCTCAGCTTCGGATGTGGCAGCGGCCGCAGCGCGCCCCCCTGGGACTGGGCCCTCGTTGTTCCGTAGGGACTCACAACAGGCGGAGGGAGAAAAGTCGGAAAAAGGCCCTGAAGACAGCGAAGACACGATGCGTAATCTACGAAAGACCTTCGCCGGCATCTTTGGAGACATGTAACCGATCACTCTCTTCGAAAAAACCAAATCACACTGTTCTATTTTGGTTTAGCATACATAACAGATACGATGAAATAAATATATAACTCATCTATAACCCACTTGCTGATAGAAAGGTCCTGTTTTGATAAGCTAGTTGGCATTGCGATGAAGTAGAATATTCACAAATTGGAATCACGCGAAAACCACACCTCAGACTCATTTCAAAGTTATTCCCCGGATTTTTATTTGACTAAATTTATTGAAAGAGAAAAGGCCATTCTATTGGTGGGGGATGGTCAAGACATTTTCTTTGCGAACCGTTTACAACACTTTAAATGACACTTTTAATGGTTTTCGTATAATAAAGGCAAGATAGAATAACCCAATAAATTGTTGATTTTGAGACAAAAATTTTAAATATTGAAATCCATGAAGGAATCGACATTTTTCACTTTCTTCGGCTAAAATTGTATTTCAATCTAGAGGGATGATGAATTCTATTCCTATAGTACAACTAATGTAAGTTTTCATCTTTTAAAAATTAGTAAGTGCGAAGCGATAAAGATATTGGTACATTCAGTGTTCGCTGGTACCATGGGCAGTGTAGTCATACTCGAAAGTCATAAGAAAGTCATTTCAATATGTACTGCCAACTTATAAACTCAGATATCATTCATCAATTTTCACAATATCAGGAACTTACATAGTAATTAGGTGTAATAATAATATAAAATTAGATTGAGATGTGTGTAATTGGTGTAGAATCGAAGGAAGTTTCATGCTTATAGTCTTCGATAGTATTCTGAAAATCATGATACCAGTTCTTTAAAGTAGCTAAATATTGTATACTATAGGGAAGATTGTGTTGTGCTATATTATTGCAGCACTCTATATGTGACAGATCGTAAGATTAAAATGCTAAAAAAAAAAGCTACTACGCAAAAAAAAATTATTTTGAATTTAAAAAATAACTGGAATCAGTCAAGTAATGATTCATAAAAGAATCTATTAAAATTCAAAAATTTTTATCATTGTGCCTCACTAAGAAAACCATTGAAAGATGCAGAAAATGAGTCTATGATTTTAATGATCCCACATTTGTTTTGTGAATCTAATGCTACTTATAGCTGCTTGATACAGCCGAGTGCTTTTCACAGAATGTTTCACATTTATTATTATAATTAGGTATAGCAATGGACCATTCTCTCGTCAGAAACAACTGACGAAATCGTCAGGAGGCGAACGATCAGCAGGAGGGTTATGATAAATATTAACAGTTCTTAAGTAGCAAAATGAATATGCTGTTTCTATTTCATAGTGAATGACTGAAAAAAATAACTGTAGTGGAATTTTCCTATCCATCTATGTGTTCATGTCTAGAAACCTTTGTCAAATATGGGTCTTAACAGACTTAACTTCTCAGTGTTTGCTTGTTGGCTTTTTACGAATCCTTACAGCAGCTCATGGGAATAAGAAGCCCTGAAAAAATTCTAACTAAAATTTATAAGATATTTCATGACATTTCATTTGTTTCTGATAATGCTTCCTTCTCTAAATGGGTGTCTATCTTGAAGGGACGAAACTAGGTTGAAGAGTTTCTGGGAATTGATTTTAGCTTGTTCGAAGCTACTGGAAGCTGTCAAAGGGGGCAGGCTCTAATACCCTTAATTTCATACTTGGTTATTTTGAAAGTTTGGTATAAGATAATTATGATGTAAAATGAGTGACTTAACTTAGGGGAATTGGTAAATTAAGGATTCATTACACATAAAAGATTACACAGACTTATCGTAAATTATAAAAGGACTCCATTTCTGAAAACTTTTTTAGTGGAAAATTATATTTATTATTCAAAAAATAGACACTCATTATAGTATAAAAACCATGAGCTGTTGTATAGGATTTAACTGTATAAATTGGCAATAAAAATGAAATATATTGTTCGTTTGTATGATTGTATTCGAGTAAATCACGCTGTTTGAAATCAGTTGATTCATTTCAATAAATTCCTGTATCAAAGTTTGTTTTGTATTGGAAGTTTAAAACGCTTTTTTGTCTTTGAAGAATATGTAATGAAGGTTATGTTAAATTCGATATTTCTATAATTGATAACTTCCTTTTTGTTGGAAGTTTATCAAAAAATTATGTAATTCATATTTTAATCGTATGAAAGATTAATTTGAGTGGTGCTAATTTACGAAATTTTTGATGTTTAAAAAAGAATGAAAATTAAAATCCTATCAGAAATTTTGATATTTCCTTGTTATTCAATAATCAAAATGCAAGCATTGAGAGTCAAATTATCACAGATATTTGTGGAACAACTGAATTCTTTTTATTTAGAATTAACAATATAATGGACAGAATTTAAATGAATTATTGCTCTCTGAAAATTATTTATGCCATAGCATTTAAACTTTTACTATTTTGACAGATCTAAAAAGAAACGGGAAAATAATTTTTTTTTTTTTTCAAAACATTTTGAAGCTTATTTGATCATTTGTACCAAGATATAAATTTTTATTGAAAATTTATTAAAAACAAAAGATATTTAGGTAGAATTTTTTCAAACTTTTTTCTCCATAACGCATCAGATAATAAATTTCGAAAACAAATATCATTATATTTATTGGGTGTTATTTAAATATGTCCGGATATTTAAACTAGTAAGCCTTTTCGATTTTCAACATCAAAGGCTTCATATGGTTATAGCGCATAGCTTGTGGTGTGAAAGTTACCTCACGGGGTTCATCTAAACAGATATAGTAAATTACATTAGATAAATTAACTAAAAAGCTTTAAAAATTGAATTATTTATTTATTTATTTATAAAGCAGATATATATAAAATATTTATAAATATAGATATCTAAAGCATGACATAAATTAAGTTGCGGTGCTGTGTGAAGTAGTGCCTTCAATGTTGTAATACCGGGCTTTTTCATTAAAAATTTTTATTTAATTTTTTTTAATTTATCGATTATTTTAAGTCATTTTAGATGTAAAAATTAAAGTAATAATAATGGAATGTTTTTGTTTCTATTTCTAAAATTTGCATTTTTCTCAAAATTTTAATGAAATGCAGAGATTTCAGCAACTAAACAAAGATCAGAATGTAAATATAAAATTAGTGTTCATTAGTCAAATATAATATAATTCTTTAAATATATTTATTTTATAAAAATCAGAAAAATGAATTGTTATAATATGTTATTAACTTTGCCTTCAGTACATTCATCAAATTTAATTTTACGTTTTGTCATACGAAAATGTCTTAAAATGCTGTAGAAATCAAAATTCCAAAACTTGCACTTCCAAAAAAAAATATTTACCGCAACAATAAATTATGAATAAGGCTTTCATAGTTATGCTTAATAAACACGCTTAAAAGCATAAGCAATTTAAAAAGCATTCACGTATGTTGTGCAATTTTTAATTGTCTTTCCTTATTATTAATTATCTCTTTCATTATTCGTTAATTTCAATATTAATTTTATATACATTTCCTCTATTTATACATTTACCCTTTTTAATATGAAACGGAAATTAAAGGGAAAGAATTTCTAGACTATCAAAACGTCAAAAAATATATTTCTACTCACTTTAAAACTACTCTTTTATAATTTTAAGATAAATATAAATTAAAAAGAGTTTTTTAAAACTTTATTTAATAATTTGCAACATTGTTACGAGATATTCAGGAAATAAGCAGTTTTATTTTTAAATAATTTCTATAAATAAAAAATGGCATGATTGTAAAGAGCAAAAGCGCGTCTTAAAAATATGGCATTTTTCAACTTCGAAGCTGCTTGCATAAATCAGAATTCGCCATAAAATTATTTCATTGAAATCGAAATGAGAGGTAAATAAAAACTGTCGGTTAGTGTTGAAAAAAGATATCCGCTGAATCATAGAACATTTAATTTTCCATTGATCAATAGTCTAGTCAAGATTTTTAAATATTTAAAGCAAAAAGATAAACTTTCTCATTATTAAAAAAATTTGCGGACATGTTTTTTCATAACAATTTACATTTTGGAGCGAAAATAATTCATGCCTAATACTTCCATTGCTTTTTCAAATTAAAAAAAAAGAACCCAAGCATTTAAACTCTAATCCATACAGACAACAATGATATTTATTTTTCAATTTCTCGTTCAAAATTTATGTTGTGTTTTTGATGCTTTTGTAAATACTCAACCTCTATGTATGTGTTTTGTCAGAAACATAATAAGCAAATCATGTGCATGTTAGTGAATTTTCACGTTGTTTAGAATTTAAAAAATTACCAAAATGATGTTTATTGATAATGAAATATTTAAGGAAGTAGAAGTTTAAAATGTTCCTTAAATATATATGTAATTATTCTATGCTTTTCCGTTATCACCCGTGTTCAAGCAAATTATACATCTTTCTAAAAATGCAGTGTTGTGTGTGTAAGTTTTGCGAACTCCCTATCAGTGTTCATTGTATTTAACGCAGACATTAATGCAGATTGCAAATGGTGCTTTAATACAGTGGTTCTCAAGAAATTCATTCTTTTCTGGATATATCTACCCAAAAACAGGGTAGTTACCTACAGCCCCTACAGGGTTTTGTCTACATTAGCTGGATATAATTGTTTTAACTCCGATTTGACATTATTTGTGAACTTTTTTAACATCCCCGAAAACTAAAAATATGCTAACAAAGATGGCAACATTTATTTTAGCATGCAATTTGTTTTTTAGCAAAATGTGGTAGTCAGTTTGCACATTTTTTTATATTTAAAAGTATTTTTTAATGTCTTAAAATATGTTGTTCGGTCTTTTTATGGCAATAATTTTCTCCTACACTATTTGTGATAAATGTTTTAAAATTTGTTGTGCGAAAAGAATATTACTAGGTCTCCTACAAAAGTTTTATTTATGTGACTTATTTTTTCTTGCACTATTATCATTCAACTATTAGTTGAGAAAACTATGGATAATTTATGTTTTATTTTTAAAATAAAGAATACTGTAAGTTAAAAAAAATTGTGACCAAATGTACTGCTTAAATAGCATTGGGCTTTCTCTACAAATGTAAAGAAAAGTTTCTGTTTAAGCATTCGTGAGTTCATTTCATATTCATTCTGTTTTATAAAAATAAAAATGTTTTTTCTACATTTTTAGCGATTTTATGTGGGATTGATGATATATCACTTTTGAAATTAGATTATTTTTTGACTGTACTTTAAGTGAAAGTCCTTCAAAACATGCCGTTGGAAGAATTTGAACTTTACATGTGAAAACTGTATTTTTTAATGTGGAATGCAGATAAAATATAGAAATATTTTTGCATTTTGAATTGGGTAATTAAATGGGAAATTAGTTTCCAGCATAATGCCGAAAAAATTATAATAAGTCATAGTTATTATATTTCTTTTTTAAGAATAAGTGGTTTTTTTTTTTCATTCAACTTAATTACAAGTCTTTTTTTTTACCATGCTTATACTATAGAGCATAAAAATGATGTATTTAAAAATAATGTTCTATAAATTTTGCTATAAAACTCACGACTATTATAAGCAAAAATTATTTGGAAGATTTTTTATGAATATTGATTATTGTAGCATTCCTTTTTGGAAGAATTTTTAATGAACATTGTTTGCTATTTTATTCTTTTTGATGAAGCATTCATAGTATTTAAGCATATATATATATATATATATATAATGATAACAGAAAATTATGCAATGCAACGTTCTTAAAGGGAGAATTGATATTTTTGAATTCCAAAGTTGCTGGATATTTTAGAATGCCAAAAAAAAAAAAAAAACATTGAATTAATAAGAAAAAAACTAAACTTTAAAGGTAGCTTACAAAAGAATGTTTTTTATAAAGTCAGTAATCATTGTCATTGTCTCATTCATTTATAGAATAAAAAATAAAATATTTTTTAACTTTCATTTTTTATTGAAAAAAAGGAAAACATATTGTTTATTAACCTTGAGAACCACTGTAATTGACCAATATGTGAAATCTGTATAACTATGAATGTCATATAAAGAAATAAATGTGTGGAGAAAAACAAAATGTCTCTTTATTTGAACAGTTTGCAGATCATTACATATTTCTGTAAAACATTTTCACACTTTATTCCCGAGCCATTGATCATCTACAGGTTTTTTGCATACAGACGACCACCCCGCCACCACTGAACGTACCATTATCGATAGGACTTGTTGTGGCCGACTGTGGACTGTAGCAATATCCATCCTTACATTAACCAAATCTATCAAACTGATATTCTCTTCGAGATAATTGACCCCAAAGTGGTCAAATACTGACCTCCTCTTCCTCTATAAACTTTCAAGCAGTTGGCAAAAAAAAATTACAATTTTAATCATCATGTCCTTCAGAGTCCTAAGATTACTTGGTGCCATCAGTACTGAACTCAAATCATTATTTTCAACTAGCAGATGTTTTCTATGTTCAGAGATTTCTGTGCATTCCTTTAAATAGGTTAGCAATACTAATTCCTCCACAAATGCATTAATTTTCCTGCATTCTTCCAAATCTTTGAAAATATGCTGAGAATCTCCCATGTCCTTATATAATTTGGATTACCAATGGATGGTATCTTCTTATTTTTATTTCTGGATTAGGAATAAAATCGTAAGTTACTCTTCCTTTTTTTGACATATACCATTTATCAAAACATTGTAGATTAATTTCTTCTCTCAATTGATCATCTACAGACTAACTGCCAGAAAAACTCTCCTTTCTCTTTACAAGATGGTGACAGAAGGAAAATGCCTATTTGATTAACCCAGAGATAATTCATTAGTATACAGAGTGGTTATATCTAAAGTTCTGCTTTAAAATTGTCGTAAATGGAAAACTATAGGACCAAATGTTATCAAATTCGGTAGTAATAGTTTAAAAGAGGTCATAAAAAATTTTACCAAAAAAAGTTCAAAAAAGCACCACCAGAGAAGGAAATGGTGCTGTATGCAATATTGTTAAATAAAATAAGACATGCAGACATCGGTTTAAAATGCTTTTAATCGTTTCTGGAACGAAACTGTTTGTAGGATTATGTAAAACCACAATGTCTTGTAATTGGTTAACGGTAGGAAGAAGTAAATGATTTATGCAGTCGCGCTTTGCATGCCATTTCGTTTTCCAGACAAAGGTGAGCCTGTTTGTCAGAGTTCTTATTGTTTCAAATTGTCAGTGTCTGTAACCATGCAAGACCATGCTTTTCTTTTAAATGTTATTATGAATCTGATTTAATTGATTGTCGCGTTTTGAGAAGATACCATTTAGTACAAGAAATACGCCGTTATATGCTAAAAGATATTGATGAGAATGCAGTAATATTTAACTTGCTTTCAGAAAATAATAAATGCCACATTGAACATGTTTTGTAATACATTTCAGAAACGATTAAACAAATTTTAAAACACCGTCTCTAGGTCCTATTTTGTTTAACAATATTGTATACAGCCCCATTTCCCCACCTGGTGACCTTTTGATGGAAAAGAAATTCCTATGAGCTCCTTTAAAGTATTACCAAGTTTGGTAGCATTTGTAGTTTTCTTTTATGTTTGTAGTTTTTCTTTTATGACCATTTCAACGCGGAACTTTAATTATAACACCATGTATTTTTGGGCTTTCGCATGCTTTTATTCTAATTAAATTACATTGATTAATTTCTTCTAGAAGCGCATTTTTAATCTCTCCTAGAAGCTTGATATAAAAGCTTGTATTTTAGGCGAAGATAATTCAAAATTCTCAATGGTATTCGTTTTTTTTTCTCCGTTCCTTTTATTCTTTCAATAACTTCTGTTCTTGATTAATATACACTAGATTAAAAAATCGTTTTGTATCAAACCAAGATCTTTGTAGATGAAGTATTAGAAAATGTGCTTTCATATTCCTAGGACCAAAAGTGTGGGAGCATACACTTGTAAGTTTGGAAAGAAAAACCTGGTTCATAGAAATGTATTGCTCTTCACTTGTTTAATCAGTAGATCTTCAAAATAGGGTTCGAAATGACTTCTTAACAGAAGTTGTTGTTAATTATGGTACTTGAAATGGACAAGTTCCACCCGCTGATACAGCAGCAGATTTAAGCCGAAAAGAGTGTCTCTTTTTTTTGAAGCAGTGCCAATTAGGGCCAAGAGTACGACTTAGCTACACACTCACCACATTCGCTTGCACAGCCCCTTTTTACAGGAAGGAGCACAGTCACGCAGAAGAACGACCATGCTCAAACCGGGACTCGAACCCGGGACTCCCAGAACAGGAGGAAGACGCGCTACCTCTGTGCCAGAAAGCGGCATAAAGCTATCTCATATAATGAAAATAAATTAATAAAAGGGAATTAAGCTTAAACAACAAACCACTTCGCTTTAAAAAAGATTTATACACTTCAATTTCTTTCACAGGTTTTTGATTTTCATGTTTAATACTATCGACTTTAAATTTTCTTTAAATAAAGTTCGTCTTAGGTAACAATCTCTATTTCTTGGTTGCGCCGGCTTTCTGTCACAGAGGTAGCGTGTCTACCTCGTGTTCTGGTAATTCCGGGTTCACATTGTTGTTCTTCTGTGCGCTATCTGTGAGATGTGTGAATGTGCCCCCCTGTAGAAAGGGGCTGTGCAAGAGAATGTGTGATAGAGCTAAGTCGGTCCTCTGCCTATTTCTAGGTGCTCTGGTCCTTGTGAGAGGCTGCAATCTTTCCCCATCCAGTCATGGACCTGGTCTAGCACTCCTGGCCAATTGGGGCGTTCTTGGGTATTTCTGATTGTGGAAAATAGTATTATTACAAAGGAATCACGTTTTTCTGCTTTTTATATCAAATGTTGGAGAATGGAGGATTTAGGTAACCAAAATGTTCTTCAATAATGCCCATAATTTTTTATAATTATGTGGTGACTTACCGCTAACGATTAAGCCAACAAGTCGTCCATCTATTAATATTTTTTCGGCTCGAGCCATCTTCTTCTACTTTAACATATCTTGCTCTGTAATTTTTGTAAACAAACTGTTACCTTTCCTTAGAGCAATGGGATTTCTAAGCCGTTTTACATTTAAGTGGAAATTCGTATTTTCTATTAGCCTGGTTTTAGTATATATAACTTCATATGAAAATGAAGACCAACAATTTTAATGTTAGGTATGTTCAAATCTGAATTATTTTTTTAAATTTTGATCGTAGTTTTGTCTTCTAATTGTATGAAATGGCTAACGAAGAGGAAACATAAGTTGAGTTTGTTCTTGTTATATATAATCACCAGTATTGTTATCAATATATAATCATTCCTTTTTGGAAAAAAAGATCTGAATTATGCTTTTTACCATTCAAATTTCGATTTATTATGGTGGGAATTGTTTTGAAAAGCAATACATTTCATTGTGTAATCATCTCAGATTCCGATGGTCATGCACGTAGATTGATTTGTTCTCCTTCTTCCGGTAGTCCATAAATTCAATCAATTGATAAAACAATACTCAAATCTTAAATTAGTATTACAAGACATGCAACTCAAAGATAAAACTCCTTCACAACTTTTAATGCAAATGAAATAATTAAATAATAGTGATGTTGATGACTCGCATAATTGCACTATATATTGTAAGATATATTAACGATGTTTTTCGATATTCTTATGACCGTACAAATCGTGGAAATATTTTTACAACAATGTTGAGTATTTTTTGCCAATGGAACGCATTTTAATAGCACTTTTCACCAAGAATTTACCTGTTATAATACAACAAATCATGTCTTTTTGTAATGATCATTTGGAGAAGTCAGTGATAAAACCACTGAAAGAACGCTAGCAGCCTAAAATGAGTCGTCTCTTTTTCAAAAATACATGAAGCAAAAGTTGAGAATTGTTCAAATAAATTGAACTAATGTCTGCATACTTATTTCGAAGTACCAGAAATTTTGCTCACAGTCAAATTCTAATACAGATGCCTAGAAATGCTCGTATAGTACCAATTATACTGAGGACTCTAAAAAGTGTATAAAATTAATACCAATTATGCTGGTAACTCTAAAATGTGCATAAAATTAATACAAATTATGCTGGTAACTCTACAAAGAATATAAAACTAATGCCAATTATGATGGTAACACTAAAAAGAGCAAATAATTAATACGAGTTATGCTGATGACTCTAAAAAGTGTATAAAATTAATACCAACTATGCTGATAACTCTAAAGTCTCTAATCATGTTTTTAGACAGAAAAGAAAAAAAATCGTGAGATGTAGTAGCTGCTGATGTTTGAAGTGGGTTAAGAAACGTGTTTGTTCACGACCGTAGGATTAAAACTAAATTTTCTGTAGCGTTGCGGCTTTTCTCGCTTTCCAAATTTCATATGAATATTTCATTATACATAAGTCTCGTGTGTACAGGACATGGATATCGATTTACATGCTAAAATCTTTTCAGCTATTCAAATTTATTCGAAACTATATATTTAATGATGGATTAAGTTTTCCGTAATTTCAGGTGCAGAATTTTTAGAAAGATTTGCGATATTAAATATCGTACAAGCTGATTTTCCTTAATAGGAATGCTAAAATTTGCAATGATCGATTTTTTTGTTTTAAAACAATTTCGCAAATTGGCTATATCATCGATTATTTTTTGAATTTTCCAATATAATAAAACGTGCTTCCTACTTATACCAGTAGAGATCAGGTTTTAGTAAGCGTTCATGAGTCATTGTATACTCACTAAAAGGTGTTCAGCAAATTCCAGACGATTCACACCTAAGAAAATAGAAGCTGTCTAAGCTGAATTTGGATGCGTTAGAGTAAGAACTTCTACACCTTTTCATAATCTTCTGAGCTAATACGATTCACCTTAGTCAAGAAACAGAACAGTACTTGACGAGTAAGTGACGATTTCCGACAGATTAACCACTTAACTATTTTATTTTCTTTACTATCTAATAAGATGACATCTTCTATTATGGAAATATTTTCTTATTTTAATTCAATTGGAAATCCATTGAATACCTGATTTTTCTATATATTCCAGGAAATTTTAATATTGAATTATAATCGTTATAAATAGTTTATCCTTTTTTTTTACAACTATCAAAATTCGATAAATTGACACACGTATGACATACAGGCAAAACAGATAAGCGGTTAAAGACAATTTTATTCTGGGCGTGTATCCGTTGCTTCGCATTCAAGATTCTTCCATGGAATTAAATACCAAAACGATTATTTTCTAAGTTAAATTCGACTAATGGTTAAAATAAAATACTAGATAATTAATCGAATGTCTAAAAAAATTTCTGTAATCACACCCATTGGACTTTTTGAGCTCATTTGAGTGCCATTTGCCCTTAAGAATGCATGCCAAGCCCTTCAATCATTATGAATGAAGTTTTGCGCCATTAAATTCTTTAGTTTATCTGGATGATATTTTTGCAGTTTCTAAAAATTGTTCGACATTGTTCAGTTTTAAGACTGATGAAGATTGACTACGTGTTTTAAGGCTGACGATGACTGACTGCGTGATTTAAGGCAATGTGACATTGATCAGTGTTACGTTGCTTTAAATATTACAACAGGTATTTTTTTCTTACAAGAATTTCGCTTTCTTGGTTATTTGTTTCACAAAGAAAATAGCATACCTTTTGGATGAAAAAGATTTAAACTGTTTTTGAACTCCTAACCCTTGTCTGATTTGCTTCGTTTACTGGAAATTATTACTTTTTATCATCGAGCTTTGCATTACAAGTTAAGCGTTATGACTTAATCAAAAGTAATGACAAGCATAAGGCTCCCAATACTTTGGATACTAGATATGTTAAAATATTTTAAAGCTTATAATATTGCTCTATCAAAGATTGCTTTAATGCACTCCCAAATGATAATGCGAAAATGTCTATTTTGACTGATGCATCTAATTTCGCTGTATGAATTATTTTGAAACAACACATCGATAATGGAATTCTCCTACTTGCATTTTTTCTCTTAATTCCTATTGACAAAATCTATAGTGTATATGCCCCAGAGTTATTTACAATATGTTGCTATGTTTGCCATTTTCGACGTGCTCTGGAAATCAGGTAGTTCCTATTTTTCAGATTCTATTGCTATGACAAATACCTTCTCTCTAGTAATTGAGATTAATTTGCGGACTAAAATATAGCATAAAACTGTATGTAAAAAGCGGAAATTCAGTAACAGTCTTAACCCTTTAAAAAAGAATATCGCAGGGTTGAAACTTAAAACCAGAAAACTTGTTTGTGGATCATAGTTAATGTATGATGTCTCAACACGCACCTATACGCCCTTGCGTTCCAGAATTTTCCAGAAAAATTGTTTCAAATAGTATTCACACTTTATCTCATCTTGAAAGGGAAACCATGTCTAAATTAACCAAGGACAGACTTATTAGACGCACTTTATTAAAAAACTGCATCCGTTTCTTCAAAAATTGCATTAACAGCCAAAAAAAGTAAAATATCGCGGCATTCTATGTTTCCCAGTTGGATTATTTTCCGTGGTTTCAACTCCACCCAATTATGTGCAACTCGAACCACAACCACTCCCTGATGGTCTTGTTTATTACCTGCAAGCTTCAATTAACCCCTTGACATAAAATTTAACTTTCTAATTATATAACACATCCTATTTTGATAATTTATTGTTAATTTGATTTTTTAACAATATCTGGAGCATTTGGGATATCTACGCGTTTCGAATTGATTTTTTGCGTATTTAAATACTTAATTTTGTAGCTTGATTGTAGACTTGAAACTAAAAATTCAGTATTTCGATGAGCTTGTCAGACACGACATTGTATGCGAAGGGATTAATTTTCAAGGTGGAAGTTTTACCAAAGCCCATTTTAAAGCCTGGATAAGTCAGGTTTAGAGTATGAGATATTCTATTGACAGATCGTTATTCTCAATTTGAATCGGCGCTATTTCAAATGATTGCTCGAGTTTTAAGTTCATATTAAATCTGAACGATAAACTGTCATCCGACTTCAAATGGCAAGCTGGAATGATCCAATTTACAATCCTAGAGTGTCTTTAGGTTCTGTTGCCTTTCTTTATAGACGTGAGTAAATATTTTATAATGCAATGAATATTCGAGCAAACCAGAACGAGATTTTAATCCTTTACACTCGAGAGATACATAGCTCCTCATTACCATTTACTTTGTTAAGGCAACTCGAGCGAAAAGTCCTCGAATGTAAAGAACAAAGTTACCCCCTTGATTGATCACACAGTAATCTCATATGAATCTTCTTTTTTTCAATTCCTACTATTAGCTCACACTCTCCCTATATATATTTATGGTTCGTTAATAAAATATTTTTATTCCTCCGAAAGTTCAAATAATTTTTTAAACTTGTAGTGGATGAAATTTGATGTTAATACAGTTTTTTCAAATATTAATTCATCAATTTATTTATTTATTAAAAACTATATCTCTCGACAAAAATCGTATTTTTCTCACCGCCAAATAAGTAACAAATGCAGTTTCTTTTCCCCGCACATTAATGAGGTTAGACTTAACATGTTTTTGGTCGATTAATTTAAACGATTCTGTTTATTTGCATAATGTTCCAGACATTTAAAATTAAACATTGTTAATTAATCGATTTTTCCTATTCATTTTGAAATACTTTCGAATTAAAATAATACAGAATAAAGAAAATTAGAAATTTTTAATCTGTATTGCGTTCCCCAACTGGTATAAAAAAAATCACTCATTTTTCGTGGTCACAAGTGGCCTTGAATCTTCAATTGGTGTTAAAAATTCAACGCCAGTATAAATTTTTGATCAAATATTTATAGTAATTGTAACTGTCAAGCCGGGATAGTCTGGTTGGTATGGCGTTAGATTCGAATCCCTTGGGCTGCGAGTTCGGACACCATATAAAGAAAGGAGAATGGAAATTGTCAGGAAATTCGCTTTCTATTTTGAGGCTTCATATTGTGATTCTATCATTTATATTAATTTTAGTTATTCAATTAAAAGTAACTAAAATAAAATTTTGCTTTGTTTAACCTAAGTAACAATCGATTTTAAAAAATTGTTTTTTATATTACTTGTAATTCCTCATGAGTACAACAGTCCTTTGCAGACCTTGACTGCCTCAAACACACGCACTTTCCAGAGCTTTCTATCCCTCTCTATGACCTTCCAGTTCTTTATCCTCAGAACACTTAGGTTCCTTTTCACATCATCCAGTCATTCAGTTAGAGATCTTCCTCTGGCTCAGAATCCCATAGAATTTTTAAAAGTGGATAGTTTGAGGGTGCTGTTTTCAGGACTTCTACAGATATAGCCAAACCATCTTAACTTATTGCTATGGCTAACCAGTGTTATCTGTGGTTGCTTATAGATAATTCAATATAATTCAAAATTGAATCTCGTTCATCAATATCATCTTTCTAGTACTAGGCAAAATACTGTACTAAGCATCTTTCTCTCGAACATGTTCAGAGAACGCTGAGTGTCCATGTTTCACTTGCATAGAGTAGAACAGGCATAATAAGAGTCTTATAAATTCTCAGTTTAGTTTATAGACAATTAAGTTGGATCTTAGTTGGGGGGGGGGGGGGTCAGTCCAAAAAAAAACCCTTTATTAGCCATTTTTATAATGTTGTAAATTTCTGGTCTGAGTTCAGTATTGCCATTAATCATTATGCCAAAATATTTGAATTGATAAACTTTCTTGAAGATATGACCATTAATACACAGAGGAATATTGGGATTTATAATTAAGGGCGGTAGTTCCATAAATTTGGTTTTATCTTCGTTGATGATAAGTTCCATATTTGTGGCAGAAGTTTCCAAAATTTGAAAGGCCACTCTCACTGACCTTTCTAGTATCTTCTATAGTATCTATACTGCATAGACAGAAGTTAAATGGATCTTTTCCATAGAATGCCCTTTCAAACTAATCCACTATCTCATTTCTTATGAATAACATGTATGATATTAAGTCATGGTTAAAATCCTTGATTTTTGTTGAAGGTAGGGAAGTAGATTTAAAATCCTAAGAGAACATATTCCATTAAAACCTAATTTAGGCCATAAACTATAAAAGATTTTGGCATACTCGTATAATTAATTAGTTTGGATAATTTATATTTAGTAAGTTCTCTTAATTATTTGATTCTATCTAAATATTCATATGTAATCTTTTATTTCTATGCTCTTAAAAATAAAACAATAAATCGTTTGAAAAAATTGGTAAATAGATTTTAAAAACATTTTTATTAGTGTATTGAATAACAGAATAATTTTTATTTCAACACTTTAACTTTCTACTTTTTAATGATGAAATTGATTGTTTTCGGACTGTCTAGATGATGTCATTAACGTGCAATAAAAGTTGGATCTAATTAGAGGTTAACTAATAATTAAGTTTTGAAAATAAAAAATATTTCGTCTACAATATACAAAGGTAAATATGAAATTTAAAACCTTTATGTTCCGTAAGTAGGTGAAGATTGGATTACAAAATTCCACCTTTACAGAGAGGAAATATTGTTTTGCCATCAGAAACACGCAATTGCACAAAACCTCAGAACTTTAGAACAAAGTAAAAATCGATTGCAATCATGAAACAACACGAGTAAAATAAAAGTGTTTAATTACAGTTAAATACCTTAGGAACTGGATAAATTCAAGTAAGTTTATATTAGAATCATTTATCTCCTCTTATTTTAATCAGAAATTCTTTTCAAATAGTAATCGTCCATTCCATTTTGACTTCAAAATTCCATAAATTTACAGAAAATAAAAGGGTATGTCCTTCATTAGCATGGTTATTTATTAAATGAAATGATTTTTTACTTATAAAAATTAAAATACATTTTAGGGAAATTAAATAATGAATAATTTAACGGTCAAATTTAATTTTTTTTGTTTTATTGCAATTTTATTCATTCATTCATTTAAAGATATTCGAATTATATCTAAAATAATGGTGAAAAAGAATCTTTCCTTTTGTCTTCTAAATTTATTTTCAGGAAACATTTACATACATCGTAATTCAGAGTTTAAAATTATTTCTAAATAAATCACTAATGTTAAATTTTAAGGTAGAAAAGATATTAAACGTATTAAATCATATTACCATTGTGCTGCATTTTAATTCATTACGTGGTTAATCATTCATCGTTCTTTTTATTCAGAATACGCTATCTTTGACAGATTGACTTCAGCGCTCCGAAACATAAGATACATTTGATTGTCAGTTAATGTCAGAAAATGACTAGCAAATGACAGCTATAAAAAGAGTATATTTCCCTCTGCTCTCCGTGCTCAAAAGAAAAATATCAATGATCACTAAAATTATTTACAAGCTGATCAATGTTACTTATTTTAATAACTATATCATACTATATTAAATGTTAAATGCTTTGAAAATTACCGTGTGTTTTTCTTTTATTGTAAAAATTATTGACCCTTGCCAATTTGTCAAAATTACAAAATAATAACAATAATATTTTCCCATCTCTCTTTTCTATTAAAAAATGTCTTTATCATATACAGCACACTGATCAGCAAGATATAGAATCCGCAACTATCTATATGAAGAAACAAATTTCTTTCCATCTTCAACGCATTCAAACGAAAGAAAAAGTCTTTCAGTGAAATTATTAACATATTAATAATTTAGTCAAAAGACATGCTGTGAAAGGCCTTTTAGCACTTTCAACTTCACACGGCTCTCAAAAAATTTCTCTGCATCCGGAACTTTTTATTAAATTACTGATTAAAATATACAAATATAAAGCACAAAATTCAGAATAAACTTTGTTAGAAAATTCATGTTAGAAAATTCAGAATAAACTTTTTATGAAATGATGCATTTAAATAAAGGGAATTTGTCGAGGTTAGTTGCAAAATCATTAAAATATATTCTAGTTTAATTGGCATTTTACTTCATTTTTAAGACGAAATTTATTACGCTCAATTTTTATAAAAATTCCGCATTCATTTGATATCTCTTTTTGATGAAAGGCAGCAAAACCGTTCCCTCCAGCGTAAGTCTTTTTGCACGATTTATACATCAAATTTGTGGTTTTCTCGTTTGATGTGAACAGCACAATTGATATTCATTGGTGACATACGAATGACACCCAGTTGATGTCACCGGCAAATAACGATCTCCTTGCCAATGGCAAAACGTTTTATGTTCACCGGATATGAAAGCATTAACAGCCTTATTGTTCTTGTCACAACCTTTCTTTCAACCCATTCGTCAAGGGAAAAAAGGTAGGAGCGGTAGTTTCCTTTTTTCTTTCTCTATTTTGATAAACGATATCTCTGGCACAATGACCGTATCGTAGACATTCTTGTTCAACACATTGTTGTCAGTCTGTATGTCAGTATGACATACAGTTGCCGATCAACTTTTTTAGAAAACAAATTCAGATCTGTTAGTTATCTTATGTTCAAAATAAAACTGGTCGCAAACTGGATGTTAATTTTATTAAATGTAATCTTCGGCACGGTTACCGTTTTCCAAGTAAGCGTAACCAGTCCCTAAATTGTCAATAGATACCAGTACATAATGTTTGTATGGAACACAATAGTTTATTTTATAATATTAGGTTGCAGAAAAAGAAATCCATTATTATTTTACAACCATCTACCGAGAAAATAATGGATTTCTTTTCATTATTTTCCATTTCTTTCCATATGGAATTTTTGAAAATAATGGAAAAAGAAATCTATTATTTTCTCCGTAGATGGCTGTAAAATAATAATGGATTTCTTATTCTCCAACCTAATATATTTCCATCATTTTAAGCAACAAAATTATCTGAAACTTAATAGCTACAATATATTTTACCATAATCTTTAGAAACCTGGTAATTGTTACTGATCCTGAAACCCTAAGACATATGTGGCAAATGTTCATCACAATCCAAGGCAAATCATTCGCATAGATTTCCTTGATACGTGCATTTACTTTTTCAATAACACAATTTGCATCTGTCAGTTAACTTTTTATTTATGACAGTCTATAGAAATTGATTCTTTTCTGTGTCAGTCATATCCGATGACAGCTTTAAGACGCCTCTTTGGATGTTAGAATATTAGATTGAATTTGAATTTCCATTCATTATTCATTATGATTTTGATCAACATAAATTTATATTTCTTAATCGCTTGTTATGCTAATAGACAGATACTTAAATTACGCTACATTTTTTTGTTTGATATTTTCACGTCCAAAGCTAAGTTTCGTTAAAATTTATTTTTCAACATTTGGCTTATTTGATCTTAAACATCAACAAATAAATTTGATTACCCAATCATGAAACTAACGATATAAATAGAGTGTTAGAAATTAAAGATTTCATTTATAACATTTTACATTTACCGATATAATTGCTATGCAATAATATATGAATAAGCAGTTTACTTAATTTCATTAAGAAAATTAGCGAAAGTGGCCTCCGTAAAACTAAGAAAATATCTATATAAACTTGTGAGCCTTTCCTAAAAGCTTGAGTGTTGTGAGTGCTCAGAATTTTATTAACATAGCCCCGCACATGAGAGTTGTGTTCATCGCAATATAGCAAAAAATTAAGTCATCGGAGAACAAATATTACGAAAGAATTCATTAAAGCAGGGGTTCTCAAAAGGTGGGTCGCGACCCCCAGGGGGAGTGTCGCGGGAGGTGTCCAGATGGCTCGCGAGATGTGGAAGAAAAGTTTAAAGAAAATTAATTTATTGCTATAGTTTTCATTTAAAAAAAGAGCACACATAAAGCTTTTAATACACATGTAAGTTGGTTTTTGTGTTCTATTAGTTAATGGGTTACATGAGCTTGTTTGGAATTAACCAATTTTTTTTATTTCTCGAATGAGCGTTGTAACACACAAAACAATGTCATTTTCCAGTGTCAGACGATTTCTTGATTTTGGTTTTTAAATTTATCTTTATGGAGAATCCTTGTTCAGAGTTGTAATGTGTAGATAATGGCATCAAAATTTTTAATGCTGTTGTGGACAGTTCTAGGTATTCTTTTTTAATGCGTATCCAAAATTTGTCAATGTGGGCACTTAGCTCAACTTTTGTTACGGCTTGCTCACTGACCGGATTGACTATCCACACAACCCCCACTCATATCCTCAACTGGAATGTAATGTGTAATCTGTTCAATCAAAGTTTCGAGATGAGATGATACTAGTAAGGAGAAAGATGAAGTTTCAAGGGATGTGGCGCCAATACCCGACACATACTCTACGAACTCTTGAGTACGTGTAAAATTTTTAAAATCTCTGTCTAAACTTTAGACAGATTTAAAACTTGGGGGGGGGGTCGCCAAAATACTTAGTCTAAAAAAGGGGTCGCAATGTCTTAAAGTTTGAGAAACCCTGCATTAAAGTATAATCTTTGTTGATTGATTTTTTTGCGATTAATCGCTGGGATGGGATTAATACACAAGTACCAGAAAACCAAATGCGTATTTTGAAAGGATTTTTTTTATCAACAGATTAACAGACGATTAATTCTACAACGGAACTAGTACAAAATGTGTGCATAGATTAACCCTTCAAGCGGCTGGAACGTAGAAAGTCGCTCCAGGGTGTCTCTTGAAAACCGGCAGGAACGTAGAAATCCTCTCCAACGTGTCGCTTTAAAACCGCCAGGAACGTAGAAAGTCTCCATCCGCAAATATCTCTTAACACGGCTTCCCCGTAGAAAGTCGCCATTGCTTTCCCCCCGTAAGTGTAATAAACGAGGTGGGAGATCGGCTTGTTAGAGCTCATTTTCTGGTTTCCGCTGGCTGTTAGAATGCGGGTGGTCCCTCCAATTAGGGGAATAGGAAATCCCCCCTGAGAATAGGACATCACTTTCTTGTAAGAATTCGCGATAACAGGACCGATTGGTGATATGAGCTGTATACTTCATTCTTTCTTTCAATATTTCATTTCGAATCCAAAAAAAAAAAAAAAAAAAAAAAAAAAAACTATTATACTTATTACAGATAGGGAAACTCTCATATTTACATGCCATAATTATGTATAATAGTTTATTAAAAAAAAGCGAGTTTTCAAAAGCGGGTTTGAATTTTCTGTATTTGTCTAATGAAATATTAAAAAATCACGTTTGAACTGTTAATAATACTCTTATTAATTAAAAAAAACCTTATATATTTATTTATAAAAAACCTTATCAATTTGTTTTCATCCCAATTAATTAGCGACAAAAATATTTATAAATAAATGTCATTGTAACTATTGCTTAAACTTTGTATGTAGAATTTGGGCAAGCATTTACTACGCAAGGGAAGACAAATTTGAAAATTTTTGGATATAATTATTTATTTATTGTTGACTTTTTAAACTTAACTTTAGTAAAAATGTTGCTAATTCTTTTTATAAATGCTTTTATTTAATGTATCTAGATAACTATAGTTCTTTTTTTTTACTGTTTAATATTATTTTTTATTTTACTAAGTTAATGCATGCGCTATTTACTACTTTTGCGCAAATCATAGTTTTCTTTCTTTTCGGGAGGAGGGGGGCAGATGAAAAAAAAACTGTTTCTTTTATAAATATAAAAAATATTTTTTTGGAAATTATATATATTTATAATATAAAGAAAATAATAAAAAAGAAAAGAAATATTTTTATTTTTATAAAAAATTATAAATATAAAAACATTTTTTTTAAACTATGTATTTCAAATATACATTTCTATTATAAATATATATGTGAAATCTCTATAAAAAATCAAACCAAATTCATATGAGAGGAAGTTTTGTGTCTTGTGATGGACTACTAAAAGCATAAATGAAAAAAAAAA
>JAOUZG010008446.1:441972-455939 GCA_026289955.1 Argiope argentata
TTTCTTGATCGTTTGCAATATCAAAATTATTAATTCAATTAAAGAATTAAAATGAATAAAAATACATAATAAAAATATATTATAAAAGTGTGACAGTTAAAACAGAAAAAGAATTTTTAAAAAACCACCAAATGATAATCTTCTGAGAGCGAGATTATTTATTAAAAAGTAAAAAATCTTAAACGAACTCGAAGATGACGTCATTTCAAAGAAACGACGAACAAAAAGCAATTGATAATAAGTAGAAATAAAATATATTTGCATTCGTGATTTTTTTTAAAATTTTTCAAACAAGAAGACGTGTTTTGAATTGTTACTTTTACTTATGTGAAGGAGATATATTGTGCAAATCAAAGAATTCGCCTTCGTGATTGTAAATTATCTCCACATTTGAATGAATCATGCGAAATAAAAATGCATCTGCTTTCAACGTTAAGCATACGCAATATTAAAGCTATACTGGTAAAACCAGGTTAGTTATTTGAAAATGCATCTTCTTTCAAACAAGTATACGTAAAAATCAATAATGCAAAATTTATAAAATCAGATAAAAATATTATTTACCCGTATATTTCGGAGATATCAAAATTTTCTAACCAAAACAATATCATGTTCTCAGGTGAGAAAAAATAAATCAACTATCATTCCAAATTAAACATATAAAAATGTCATTTTAGGCACGTGTCTGCATAAAATGAAACAAATATGAAACATGGTATTTTGGGGAAATAAATGCATTGAAACGTTTTCTGTGATATTTTACTATACATTTATTACTAATCCAACTAAACAGTTTTATTTAAGGAAAATATGGCTTAACATTTACAAGGTATCTTCTGTAATCGGAGCCCAACATCTAATTTCTTAATTTTTTTGGGAGAGACATACATCTCTTAACAAATGCTCTAAGTGAAATATAAAATTAGTAGATTGAGAGAAGAAATGGTGATGAATTACGACTTTTAAATTTTTACATATATCATCTGCTATGTGAATCATATTTAACAAAATATTCTACAGACAATAAGTCCTCCTTAAAATAAAAAAGTGGCACTCCAATCAACTAAATCAATTATCCAAGCTGATCGATCTATGCAAATTTCAATATAACTATTCGATAAAAATTGGAGATTTCAGATCACTTTATCAAGATCTTAAAGAAGCCAATCATGGTTACTCTAGAATAATTGGCCTAGAATATGAAAATGATGATTGTTCTAAATGTGCAAGAATTGATAAAGAAGATAAGTACTGAATAAATCAGTCATATTTGAAGAAGATAGAAATGTTTATTTATTTACTGAGAAGTTGAAATATTAAGAATATTTTACAGAATATGAATCTATAAGACCAAAGGAATTGAAACCATAATTTTTTTAAATATATTTATAAACCAAAAAATATGTATCATTAAAATTGATATCATTTATATACATCTAAAAATAAAATTAAAAACTGAATGTTTCATTTAATTTGGGAAATTTTTGCTGAACAATTCTTTGAGATATTATAAATTATAAAAAAATTATAACTTTTCAATTTCTGTAGTGAACATAAAACATCAACTACTCTGCTCTCAATTTTTAGTTTTATTTAATGACATACTTAGATTGAGTAAAGAAATCTTTATATTAATGGAAGCTTCATTTCAATTTTAATTTAAAACTGAATTTTGCGTGCACTGATAGAAAATCAGAGAGAGACGCGGAGTTCAAAGATTAAGGCCTATATAATAATGCAAGTGAATCATATGGCTATCGAAATTTAGAGCTTAAAAAATATTTTGCTGGAAAACTTATTATGAGACTTAGTTAAAATTCATCGAACCCTTTTGTCCGAATAAATATTGAAGAATCGGCTGGTCGCCAAATGCGGCTAGTTTATAATAAACGGAAAATTATTATATAAACATTTATTTGTATTCAACAAAATTCGATTATTGAATTTCATATTGCTTTGAATAATGAAATGAGTAAATGTCCAATTATAATTAATAATAATGAATAATATTAATAATAATTATTAATATTAATAATTAATAATATTAATAATAATGAATAATATTAATACTCAATAATATTAATAATAATTAATAATATTAATAATAATGAATAATATTAATACTCAATAATATTAATAATAATTAATAATATTAATAATAATTAATAATGAATAAATATCCAATTACAATTAATACTTTGCATTAAAACAAAGTTAGTCTTAGATATTAATGAAATTAATCAAATGCAATAAAGGCTGAATTACATACATTCTATTTAAACCTATTACAAGGCTGCGAATTCAGAACTTAATCATGAGTACTGATTTACATGCATGCTTAAAAATTAAAGTAAAAAAATGCCATTACAAATTAAAAATTAAAAATTACAGTGTTTTTATATATCTGTAACATTGCTGCTGATAATCAGTACCATATAAATATTTTAAAATGTCGTCTAGAAGAAATTTTAAGCCTAATAAAATAACAAGAAAGTTGTGCTTAAAATAGATCTTATACTATAGTACCATGTTTCAGCAGATTTGGGCATTATTCCTTGCCGTAAAAGGAAACCAAAAAGTAGATGTAGTTTTTTTTATATCTGTATTTTTCCAATTTAATACTTTCAAGGATGTTGTCAAATTGGATTTGTTGAAAAAGGCTTCAACACATTTATTTGCTTCTTCCAGAATGTAATTTATCACTGTGTTACGAAAAAAAATTCTGAAAAACATCATCGAATCATCTAAATCCCAAGGGAATTTTTTTTTACCCATGCACTGATACTAAGAGTCGAAGTAAATTGAAAATTTGGAGGAGCATTGGAAGGTCCTTGCCAGCCAATAGGACACCTACAGCGAGCTGCATTTAAAGTATCATCATCAGATTCACTTTCCGATTTAGAGTATTAATCTTCAGAAGATAAAATTAATTCATCACAGTCAGAATCGTTAGAATTTAAATCCATATTAAGCTCAACAATTTTCGCATAAATATAATGTTAATTAAATTTAGTGCAAGAAATCAATAGTAAATTTCAGTAATATAATAAAAAAGCTTGATGATATATATTTCATAAAGGTAATCAACACTTATTTAATTAAAAAATATTCGTAAGGTCAACTCAAGTTCCCTAAGCAGTGCACTTCACTCGAGTTTCTAGACCTTTAAAAAAGAAAATTATAGCCAGGAAAAATTAATAACCTTTGGAATTAAAATCTAAAAATAAGAATCCTATTGAATGATTACATAAGTCAAACTGTTATAAAAATACCAATGAGAAATTAGAATTTGACCATGTGACCAATATGAAAGCAGAGGCAAATAAAAGTGATAACGGATTTATTTAGAGATCCCTTTGCCCTCATGTGAAAGACCTTTTTATCATGCCAGAACATGGTATTATTTTTGGGATGAGGTTTTTTGGCATCAACAAAAATCTGTAAGCGAAAAATAAAAATTTTATTATCTGCACGATTGATGTAAAATATATTTCAATTAGATAAATTAATACACAAATTTCCAATTAGTTAATTTATTTTTTTTAGAGTTACACCGGAAAATTTTTAATTAAAATTTTTAACATGCTTTAAGAATTAATAATTTACGAAAATATTAGCTTTTAAATTTTTAAAAGATATTTGTGAATATTATTTTTGCTTTGATAAAAAAATAATTACAAATGATAAGAAGATTTTAACATCAAGAGAACTCCGATGATACATCTATGACTAGACCACCAATAACTTGCTGCTTTACCACAGCAACATGATTCCCAAACCCAGATTTTACCAATTAATTCTATAATAAAAAATTCACGATCCTCTGTATTTATCTTTATATATAAATTAATTATGATTTAGCACAATATTCAAATTTTTGTATTGCCATTTTTAAGCCACTTTTCTCCCATCTGAGTTTTATGACTGGAAGTAAAAATCACTTAAATGAAAAACTCTGATCATCCTTCACAAACTGGCAAAACTATTATAGATTCATTAATATCTATAATTTTTGTTTGTTTTAATTAATGGACTAAAATGTGTAGCAATTATTTTTATTATTTCAATGAACTAAAAACCTAATTTTTCACTCACGGTTTTTGCTGAAGTTATGATTACGTACTCTAAAGTGTTTATTATTATTATTTTATTGAGCATCCATCTTTTGAAATTCACATGCAGAGAAATATTGTAAATGAAATTTTTGAAATTATCCAAGCACGATGAACATGGAAGAAACGTTCTGAAAGGGGTAATTTTTAATTGGTCGATACTTGCAGCTGTCTCCTTTTTATCTACAAGATTTCACAATTTATGAAGTTTCACAAAAATTCATAATGTTGTAATTTAATAAAGTGGATACAATTGAAATTTTGATTCCATTGCGTAAGTTAAATGAAGAAAAGGTTTTTAGCAATATTTGTTGGCAGAGAAATGCATGGATTTATGAAAATATTACTGTGCAAACTGTGAGTAATTTTTACAAATAATTGGGACGTTTAAGAATGATATAATAAATTGACATTCAAAATATTCACCTACTAAAAATAAGAATGAAATGATAATTTTTAAACGATATAAGCCATTTTCACAAATGGATGCTTTATTATTTTTTCTTATTTCAATATTAAAATTAACTTTAAAAACTTATTATCTCAACTTACATCTTAATTATTTCAAAATAAGATAATAAGTCAAAAATATCCAAATTAATAATATTTTAATAAACATATTATTACTAAAATATTTACTTGCTATACATTGACAAAAGATTGTTTTATTAAAAAAAATTGAAAAAAAATTCCACATTTTTATTTTAAAATTTTTGATAACAGCTATATATTTTCAAAAATGAACGTAGTATTTTTAATATTAAGTATTAAAAAATATTAATAAATTTTTTATATTCTATTTTAATCAGTGTACCATATATATCCTTTTATTTTAATTTCCAATGCCAAATATGCCAGCAAAATGCTTAAAACTAAATATCGGGAAAAACTAAGTAAGATTCTCTGAGTGTTGGCAAAAAGAAAGTATTATGTTCGTAATGCAATTTGATGAATAATAATTCCTCTAAATAATTCATTAAACATTTTTTTCAATTTTTTACACAAATTTATAAAATCATATTGCTGGATTTTTTAAATTTATTTTTGAACAAATTATATTTTCTGAAAACATTACAAATTAAAAGAGAAGATCTTAGTTCTCAGAGCGAAAACCAAATTCTTATCTGAAAAACCGCCCGGTAATTGTCGTGCTTCGACAGATTTACGACTCAAATTGTCACTCTGTTCCCTGGGACACACGATTCCTCGCATTTCGGGTGGTATTATTGTTAAAAAGCGGGGTAGATTACCCCCCGCTGTTACTGCTCGGGGGAAAGCAAAACACACCATGCCGGTTTAGGAACGTCCTGACAATTTCTTCTCTTGTAAATTGTGTTCAACCTTTATTTTGACCGCCGCCGTTTTAAGAACAAACTTGCGCTAGACAGCCGACGCTCGATGGGTTAATTTAAGATGTTGAATCTAAATATCAGATTTTTCGATCAAGCTTTTACGTTTATTAGTTATTGTATTTCCTTATATTCAGATACCTGGACCGGCAGACTTCCTTGGATTCTGCCGGTCTTCCATTTGTTCAAAATTTGTTTGAAATCAACAGACAATGCACCAAGTTTCATCCATCTTGTTCAAGTGTAATTTAGTTGAGCTAGCGTGCGCACAGGTAGTCAAAAGAATAGACATACATAATTCCAAAAAGGTTTTTTTTTGGGGGGGGGCTTGGGGAAGCCTGAAACTTGGAGATTCGTCAAAATAGTGAATTTGAATTTTTTGACAATTACAACTTTTTTTTTGTATTAGAAATTAAAAAGGAAGATTTCAAAAAAAAATTTAATAATTGAAAAATAGAATAATAATTTTCAACATAGAGAATAAACATCAATTTTCTTCAAGTAATTAAGTATTTTATATTTAATCATATTCGCGCTTAAGCTATCTAGAACAAAAAGGATAATTCAGGACAAAATATTAACGTTAAGCTGAATTATCACTAAAAATTAACGGATATCTAACGACGTTTATACGATGATTTAAAGAATGTAACTAAGACATACTTGATAATGACAAAGTTAACACAGTAAGAACAAAAATGTTATTCCAAAAAAAGTTTTAAAATACGAGCATTATGATATTCAATATTAGTGTAAGTATCATGATTCATAATATTAAATATCGTGTATCAATCCTCAAAGCAGTTTCCCAAATGTTCATTTTCTATTTCAAAATAGCACCGATCAGTAAAAGTTATATACAAGCGGGTATTCTTATATTCTAGTCACTAGGTAGTATTAGAATTTGATAATCCAACCTGATTTGAACAAATGGAGGTAAGGCGGATAACCAGCTCGAAATTCATTGTCGACAAGAGCAATTTAGTTAGGGCCGGTTCAGGAAGGTTTATCATATAGTTATTTCATTATTCAATGTTTTTTTTTTCATTTTTAATCTCTTTCTAAGGATTTTGATGCGATTTTTTTATATCGTGAGCTACAAGTACAACTTTTTGTGATTATTTTTATTGATGATAAAAATAATAAACGATACACTTTACTTCCCAAATATCTTTAATAAGAGTCAATATCACTTAAAATCATTTGATGCGGCAAGCAAAAAATTGGTGTTGACATGTCTTAACTTGCATCGAAAACTACCATGCTCAAAATAGCGATGGCTCGAAAATCTGGGGGTTTTCTACTAATCTAGTTTATCTTCTGTTTCTTGTTATGAGACATACAAATAGGAGATTTAAAAAATATTTTAGGATATCCTATCATGAAAATCCTAATTCAAACTTGAACAGGAATAAATTCAAATACGTTTAAAAATTCTTTTAGCTTATTTAATTTTCGCTTGCCGAAGGACTTACGATCATCAGTTCATGACTTATAATACGAAGGACTTATGCTCATTATTCTGGTCTAAGACATTTTTGCAAGGTGAAAAACCTTTAAACTTTAAATACTTTTCAAATACAACAGCAATTTTATTTAAAACTTAACGTGCATATACATTTAAACCGCAGTCTATACTGGTTTAAATGAGCAATTAAAACAGATCTTGAAGTTAAAGCGTCTCTAAAGTATGGATGTTTTAGAAAAAGAAAATATTTGGGAAATGCCCAACTAATGAAATCTTAATAAGTTTTAAATGATGAATCTAATTCCTGAAGATGCATAATATGTCTGACTCTAAAGTAAGGATGTATATATGTCTTGACGCAATCAGAAATATGAAAATTTTAATCCGATTCCAATTCATTCAATCAATTTTATAAATTTGCATTAACTCGTTAGTTAAAATAAAGCATGTAAAAATAGTCTAAAATATGAAAACTGATGTAATGCTACTGCATTTAGAAGTGAAAATATATGAAAAGGAAACAATGTTTTAAGATTCTTTGTGAAATGAAAGATAATTTTATATATGTAACGAAATATTAATAAAATAAATTTCCTTTCTGCCGCATGTAGGTCCTCAGAATTGATTCATCGAATGAGCCCAGGTGAATAAAGCTTTAGGTCCACACCAGATCTGACTTTTGATTTTAAGTTATTCAGACTCGCTTAGACCACAAAGTACTCAACAAAATTTTTAAACGCAGAGAATCTATTACAGCGACTCCTATTTTGACTTTACCTTCAAATTTATAATTAATTAGTATAGGTATTCTTATGAGGCTTAAAATATCGTTGTTGTTTCTTATGCCACTTGCCATGGAAACAATATGGACAAGCTCGCTGAGGTAGTCAGCGATTTAAGTCTAATCAGCGCCTCTTGTTTGTAGTAGCGCCTAATAGGGCCAAGAGTACGACTTTTGCTACTCACTCATCACATTCGCTTGCACAGCCCCTTTTTACAGTGGGGGTCATTCACACTCCTTACAGATAGAAAGAAGAAAAATCATGCCCGAATCGGGACTCGAACCAGGGACACCCAGATCACGGGGAAGACGCGCTACCCTTTTGCTAGGACGCCAGCTAAAATATCGTTCTGAACGCAAGACTTGGTAGGTTTGGTTTGGTTATATTAACGTCCCGTTGTAAAGCAACACTAGGGCTATTTTGGGACTGACTTCGTAATTTGGAACCGCTGTCAGATGACGAGAATGACACCTGAGCTGGCACCCACCTCTCCAAAGACCCCCTTACACAATGGTTCTTTGGTAAAATCGAATCTGAAGCCCTTCAGCTGACGAACCGATGTAAGACCTGATAGAGACGGGGGATAGAAGAACCCCGCCACACGTTTCCAGAACCAGCTGGTAAAGACATGAGAAGGCTAAGTGGTTTTTAAAAGTTAGGTAAGGCACGTTGATATTTCTTTCTGTGATCATTTAAATGGGAATCAATCTTTAAACGTAAATCACGCACTATCAATTATTTTAAAATGCTCATTTTAATATCTCCTGTACCATTTTCCTAGGTTCATCCCAATATAAGGTTAAAGATTATATTAATAAGCTAAGGAAAGATGAAATTCGTTCGAATATGATGTTTACTTGGAAGTAAAAAAATACCTCTAACATTTAGTATTTTACTAAATTAAATCGGCGAATACAACGAGTATCATTTGGAACAAACAGTGACCGAAAATTCATCGTATAAAATTTATCCTCATAAACTATTTACCATCATTATTTTTCATGTTTTCGATTTTCTTAAACAAATGATTGCCTCATTTCGTTCACGCATGAGTTCATATTTCTGAAACCTGATTAGATAATAATCCAAAATATTTAATGTTGCCTCAGATTGGTCTAGAATAGTCCAAATTTTATCTTTTTTTTTCTTTCATAAAATTTCTTTTATGAAAACTCTAAAGTATGTGAAAATAAAATCGAATTAAAGACAAAAATCATTATAATTTTTGTTTCACACACAAAATTCATCGCATAAAATTTATCCTCATAAACTATTGTCATCATTATTTTTCATGTTTTCGATTTTCTTAAACAAATGATTGCCTCATTTCGTTCACGCATGAGTCCATATTTCTGAAACCTGATTAGATAATAATCCAAAATATTAAATGTTGCCACAGATTGGTCTAGAATAGTCCAAATGTTATCTTTTTTTTCTTTCATAATTTTTTTATGAAAACTCTAAAGTACGTGAAAAAAAATTAAACACAAAAGTCACTATAATTTTTGTTTCGCATACACACACACAAAAAAAAAATGTTAAAGAATGTAATGCTCTAAAGTTTCCTCAAAGCTTTATTTTGTTTACTTTTAATTAAATTTAAAATGTTGCCTCTGATCCCAAAATAGGCCGAAAATATTTTTTAATGCTGAATTATCTTACTAACAAATGTCTTCTGAAAGGTAAGATAATAGTAGAGCATATCTCTATTATATTTCAAATGCACATTAAACCTTGCACTCGTATATAAGACGATTCAGTTCGTTCAGTAAAAATATTTTGAAGTAAGTATAGATATCAAAAAGGATCTGCATGTACTATTTAAAAATATTTGGAATTTATGCAGCTGTAACTAAACCTCTATTGTTTTCCCTTGTGATTACTCTGAGTTTCCTCGAAAAATTTGTGGAGTGTAAACATCGTCCATTAATTTCGAATCTGCAAAAATGGCGGGAAATTCAGTAATTGTTAATAAATATTCTAACAGCATTTTTCGAAAAGAATATATCAAAGCCCAAACATATATTATAAATACATACTCTTTTGTTTAACAGATTGTTAATGTGCAAAGAAATGAAATTATTATTAACAATGAGAATTTTAAATGAAAAATAAGATGCCATAGATTACCTCTCTTATTTTAACCCTTTGCACTCTGAAAAATAATTAGATGCAAAATTATTCACTTAATACAAAGATTTGCTTATTGCAATGAAAAATAAATATGCATAATTCTTTTAAGTGGAAATTCTTTGAAAACTAATTTAAATCTCTTAACCATTATGTAGGCGTTTTTAACAATTAAATTGGAAAAATAAATAAAACGTCAAAATGATGTACAATCTTGAATGGTGAGTCAGAGGCACCATCGGAATGCAAAGGGTTAAAGTTAATAAAAGTAATGAAATATTGAAAACATATCTTGAATATGAATCAATATTTGTTTACTTAAGTGGTATAAAAACATAGTTATTTTTATTTCAAAGTATATTTAATATGTCTTTTTATATCAAATAATTATTAAAAATTCAAATTTTATGTACTTTTTTTATGCTCTTTTTTCAATAAAGTTTGATTTTAATATAAAGTTCCTTCTGTTTGGTTAATATCCCTCTATTAAAAAGCATTAAAGCTGATACTTAAGCATATATAAATAAATAAATATTACTTTAAATTATTATTCATTTGATTTGTGAAATACATTGTCCTTCAAATGCTCTGCAATCTATCTATTATTCTAGAATGTCGAAAATGGAATTTAATCTGTTTTATACTGTCCAGAAAATAGCTGCAGTTTCTTTACTTTCCCATCAAAAACTATTGACTTGTTCCTTTAGTATGTTATCACGATACTAGATTAAAATCAATTAGTATACTCTTTAGATAATAGTTACACTCATGATCAGTATGGAAGATTATCCATCCTTAGTAGATAATCGGTTAATCAACAATTTAAATTGGAAATGACTCGGACGACGAAATCTTTCTAGAAAGATGTCATGTTCAGATAAAAATCATTAATGATGACGATAATTTCATTGACAATAAACCTAGCTGCAGTTTTCTCTTCTTTACTTTTTACATTTAAAATGTATTTTAGATTCCTCGTTTCTTCAAAATTTGATACAGAACTAAAATTAGACGTTGAAACTGAAAAAAAAAATCATTTTGCCAAATAATTGGATATATACGAAAACATATAGATCGTCAAAAGGTCCGTCCGTTGGCGGATTTATTCTAAATTGGAAATAGATCACAATTCTAATGCTAAGGCATGATGTTACAATCGAAATTTCATCTATCTAGCTCTTTATATATTTGAGTTACCAAGTTCATACACACAAAGATAGGTAGAGTTCACACAAACGGATTACAACCTCCAAATTTCTTTCTTCTGCATTGATGTGTTTTTGAGGTATCTTGTTCAAAGGCAGACACGATCTTAAAAATAGACTTGAGAATCTCTAAAATATGCAGATCTATCTAAATCTAGAGATATAATTTTTTGAATATTACAATTTTTTTTTCTTTAAAAACTAAAAAACTCCAAATTTTGGGTTTTTTTTTAGTTTAACCCAAAATTTTGGGTTAATCTAAACCTAAAAATTGGGGAGAGTTGCTCCCCAACTTTTCTCGTATTTTCTCTAATAAAGTGTTATCCCCCTTCTTCCACAATGTGGGATTTGTTTTAGATCGTGAACGTTACGAGTTTACATTACATTATTTTCAAACATGAACTCTATGTTTAGTGATATATTACAGAAAACTTATACTTGTATATTAATACTATGCCAATGGGGGACAATAGTAAAGAAAGATCAATCTTTGGTATAAATTTAGCTTGCGATCTTTGTCGGTTTTTTTCAATAGCTGATGCTTGGTTAACGCATAAATATCAAAAAAATTAATATGTATTTTCGTTTTTTTTTCCTTTCTTTGAAACCAAAATTTTGATGTAGAATTACAACTGTAGACAAAAAAACTGGCATACTTAAATTCAGTTATTTAAATAATTGCATTTTTTAATATAGCTGATGCTTGGTTAATACATAAAATAACAGAAAATTGAATATATTTTGGGGTTCTTTTTTTTCCCACCTCTTGAAACCAAAATTCTGATATAGAATTACAGTTGTAGACAAAAAATGATAATAGATTATAATAATAGATTTGGTTCAAAATTTGGTAAGAATATACACTTTAGGTGTTAAAACTAAGAAACAATTTTTATTTACCTAAACTATAACGCTTTTGAATTATAGAGTTCACATGCATGCAAAAGTCGTGGGATTGATTGACAGATGATCATTACCTTGACAGATTTAGTTCCAAATTTGATAATAGAAATCTACGGTTTAGGTAATAATTTTTTTACCAAATTTTATTTATCTAGCTCTTACTTTGTGAAGCTATCGAGTTCGCTTGCCTTTTAACATACATTAATTTGACATATTTCCTCTGAATGGAGTTCGCTCAAAATTTGATAGAAGTCTACAATTTAGGTGTTAAATCCATACACCAGATTCCGTCTGACTAGCACAGAGAGTTCTTGAATTATTGTTTTCATATACGGGCATAATTCAAAAATGTGTTTTTCAGGTTCAGAAACGTGAAAATTCGTCAAAATCTCATGTTAAATTTGTGATGTGGTTATTTTGTTTCAGGTTAAAATTTGTGGTTAAACTTGTGATTATTTGTGCCATCATAAATGAAAGAGCAATTCCTCTGAAGATGGAATTGATACTTGCTTGTAGGTTCTGATGTAAATATTAATTAAAATGCATGTTTGTTGTGTGCTTATAACTAAAAATAATATAAGAATTATTTTTAGGGTATCAAACAATTTAACCAAATTCCTACAAAAATATATTACAAATCAAACAATTTGGTTGTGAATATGATCTTTGATCTGATTATGTTAAATGACTGCCCAATGTGTTGCCGTGCCGATGTCCTTACACAAGGGTAGTGCGTCTTCACCGTGATCCGGGCGTCCTGGGTTCGAATCCCGGTTCGGGCATGGTTGTTTTTTATTTGTGTGTGTTTGAATGCTCCCCCCTGTAAAAAGGGGTTGTGCTAGCGAATATGATGTTTGAATAGATATTCTGTATGTGATTTCTTTCAGTAATGTGTTGTCTACTTCTGTAAACTCCATGTGATATTTAGTGGTACACTGGGATTTTTAAATGTTCAATTAAAAAATAATGAGCTGCTGTGATTCTCTAAAGTATTCACAATTCAAAATGGGAATTTAAATTATATCATATTTCTGTATTTATAAGCTATGGTGGTGAGATAATACTTAGCTATACATAAAATTACGCATAAAATTTAGAGCGAAACATTTCAATAAAAAATGTATAGCTATCAGAAAAGAGAAAAATTCGAATATGACACACGGATTTAAAATTACAGGTTGGATTAAAAAAAAGTTGCACCCTGTATGCACAGGATAAATTTAACCAAATCTCAAAAGGAAATGTGATTTAAAAAGACCCATTTGGATCATAAACCTGTCCAGCAACCCTGTCCAATCTCGCTTCTATCGATAAAATGAATATGTTACTAACCGACAAAAATCATAATTTGATAATAATTGAATCCTTATTTGATTAATTTCACTACTAATTTTAATCGAAAAACTTACCTATTAAATAAGCATATAATTTGTAAGAGGACAAGAAATCCTATAAGTTGACATCCTTTCCATCAGTGTATCTGGATTTAAAGTCAAAACACAAGCGCCGAAACCTTGATCGCCAATAATCATTATAGCAACAATGTGTCATTTATCAAAAACTTCCCCTATCCATCAATTTTCGATGGAGCAACAATAATCTATATTAATTTCTAATTAAAGAGAAATTTCGTCTTTTGTCTGTAATATGCCACTGAAATCGACGCTTGATTGCCGTGATAATTTGATTTAATATTTCTCCAAAGTTCCTGTGCTTGTAGCTTGGCTTTAAATCCAGCTACGTTTATGAAAGTGGAGTCATTTTGAAGAATTTTTTTAAATATGTGGTTAGTCTACGTGTAAACCTGTCGGACACTTTTTTAAGTTGGGATTTGTTTCGGATTGGTCGCATATTCATTATGTTCACTTTAACTTACAGACGGTAAGAAATGGGACGAAGTTTTCATAATGTTTTATAAACGTCATGGGCTATTCTATAATCCTTTCGTTTGGCAGATTAAACTAAACTAGCCGTGTGTGTGTGTGTGTGTGTGTGTGTGTGTGTGTGTGTGTGTGTGT
>JAOUZG010008446.1:456039-526988 GCA_026289955.1 Argiope argentata
TGTGTGTGTGTGTGTGTGTGTGTGTGTGTGTGTGTGTTTAAAAATGAGTTGAAGAAGCAAATGTAGAGTTTAATGATTTTTAGTTATCATAAATTCAAGTAAATAATCCAATTTTAATCTTCTGTTAAGATTTCTTTACCCAAGTCATGGCGATTACAGAGCAGCAAATCAAGTACAAAGGCAGAAAGAAAGAGCGTTTGAAAGTATTTAGAACTAATATAGTTTTCTAAAAAGAAATTTTTTTAGAACTAGGAATGACAGTAATTTAGGGAGATGCAAAGCTCAATGATAAGAGCAGAGTAAGGCTTTTGAAATAGTACGTATTTCAGATAGGTATTTTATCAATTTTGAAGTTTAGAAATGCTATACTAAATAAGTTATTAAATATTTCATATAGCTTACTGTAAATTGAAAATATCAACAACTACTGGTCTCGATACCATTCATTTCTATCCGTTGAGGACGGTTAGTAATAAATAAATTTGTAAAATGATAATATTTTCTTGAAATGTAGTTAATTCAAAGAATGAAATAAATGTTATCATATCCGTTTTGTGACTTATCATAGAAAGATTCACTCTCATACAATTTTTACTAAAGTCTCTGATAAATTCATCGAATTTTAACAATTCTATGGTGTCATCAGGTGATAGTCGTGCTTAAAAACTCCAGAACAGAATGAACACAATTACTATTGTCTAAATAATGGTTGATTAAAAATTTAGAGGATAAATTTATACAGAAAATTAAGTATAAACGATTCGAGAAATAGCTAACCTCATAGAATTAGCCCTGATCAAAAGAATGAAATAGCATTATTCACAGATTGTTGTTTGTGTGTTGCATGTGTGGGTGTATCGCCTCTTTCAAACCAGAAAGTTAATCTTTTAAATCTAAATTAATCTCAATTTGATACAGAGATAAAATACCGCCAAAAAGCCGAATTTTTTCCTTACAGCTGTCAAATTTATCCTTAAAAAGATTTTACATAACTTTTCAAAAAAAGATGTCAATCAGACATTTTCCTGATGGCAGTTAATTTGGAGAATTGAAGTTTCAGTTTGAAGTATTTATCTTCCTGATTTTCTCTTTAGCTATGTTTAGGTGATTCGTTTTCAAGGTTAAGCGTTTCACCAAGATCATGGACTGTCCTTGAACTGTTTCACTAAAATTTTAATCACAATATCTTAGGGAAGTTTATTAAACAAAAGAACCGCAAACAAAAGATGTACCCGAGGGGAATTACTTCACTTTTTTACATCGTAAAATTTTACTATGCAGAAATGCCTTTAATGACCCATATTTGTAATTAAGACGCTTTCTTTTCTATCAGTTTTGATAAAAATTTAAAATAAATTTTGTATGAAATTGTTCATGTAATGCATAATTAACTCCCTATTTTGCTTTTTTTATTAACGTTACATAGAGTACAAGAAATTTTTTTTATAAATAAAGCAATATTTATATTCACTTTATTTTGAAGATTGTAACATCTTCGTATTATTAACCTTCAGCTTGTGTTCATATATTTACAAAATAAAACGTATGTGTACTTGTATTCTATTTCAACTCAATGTTTTATAATTGCCGTTGGAAAATTGGTAGAGCTAAAAATTTCGAATGAAGCTAAAAATTTGATATAAAATCTCACAAAAAGCTGAATATGATGATTTAATATCAATATAAATTCATAAATGATAAATTTTATTAATTTTACTAAAACATTTTTACTGGCAGCGAGAAAACGACGAATGATGAAGAATAAGTAAAACTTTATTCTTGAATGACCTTGGCTGTAGGTCATAGTAATTGAAAAGTATATAAACTAGACTTAGTAGACTAAAATGTGAACTAAGTATCATATAATATTTAATGCACTATCTGTAGAAAGATAAATATTTGTACTTTAAAATGGTGAAAAATCAATTATGTGTAATTATTCTTTCCAAATTTATAGACGAAAAAATAGTCAAAAACACCGAAATTAAATTATTTTTTAAATAAGTAAAATGTGAATTAAAGTTTTAAAAGGGGGGGGGGGGCTTTGAGATGCACTTTCATTTTCGAAAGAATTTATGTGTCAAATTTGATAACTGGATTCAACAATCTATTTTGTAGATTGCTAAAAGGTATACATTCACATTTATTAGTATTGGAGATATATTTTGAAAATATTCTAAGTAAATATTCTTCTGGACGTTTTATCTGATTACTAGTTTCGAATTTATAAAATCTACATGACATTGTGAATTTTTTGCAGATGTCGAGATATTTTTTTTTCATTGAACGTCAAACTCGTGTTTAAAATTATTTATTCAATGGACAATAAATATTCATTTGCATACAATAGATATTAAAGTAAGTCCTTCTGTTAGCGGACTTACGGAAATTGTTCTCTACATGGAAATCGTTGCACTAAAATCTACCAAATTGGGCCTAAATATTATTTAGAAGAGACAAATTCGTAACTCTTAACAATTTTTAAAAAAATTAACAGAATGGTAATAATTCTAATATTTTATAATTAAATAACTAATAAAGTATGAGAAGAAATTAGGTCATTTCTCTTCTATAGCCTTTAACATTATCATCGCACAAAAAATGTAACTGAACCTTAAAATTCAAAACATTTTTTCAATGATACTAATTTAGTTATCGTGCAATTAAAAAATGTTTGCTTCCGTATATTGTAACAATACTTTTAATTTAACTATTATCTATTTTAATTATCTATTTCTATTTTAATTTTTTCTACAAATATATTATCGCGGCTTTTCTCCTATTGTTCAAAGCAAAGAAATGAAGATTATGTTTATATTTTTACATTATTTTGATAATGTCATAAGGAATTTTAATTTATTTTATTATTATTTGAATCTATAAGTATCCTCTAAAATATGGAGTATATTACGAAATATGAGTGGTGCGCTGAATGATGGCACTTACTATTATTCATTGTTTTAGAGTGTATTTCAATTCATTTGTAATAACATATTGTTGTAAGCCCTCAATGTATATTTTGATAGTTGAGAATGGTTAGTAGAAGTGGGTTTTTTAAAAAAAATTCTAAAACTTTTATTAATTAAAAATTTAGCTGATTTTTGCCGTTTTCCTCCGATAACTTTCAAATTTGTTACTATGCAAATATTAATTTTATATCGTTTTGAATTTTTTTAAAGTTGTCTTTTTAAGGAAGCCAGTCTTATAATCGTACAAATTTTTAATAAATTTTGCAGTAATTTAAAATCACTTTTTTTCTTTCATTTCCTACAATAGATTACATTGTTGCCCAGTTTTCATTAATTTAGCAAATATTTGGTCAAGTGATTTCCTTTTACTATTGAAATCTAAAAAAAGATAATGAAGTTTATAAGCCCCCCCCAAAAAAGTGAAGTTACAATAATGCAAAATTTAGATGACAGATAAACTGAGCATTTATGTTTTTAGTAGCGCCTTGATGTCTTAGAACCGACCTCCATTAGAAAGGTTCACGTACACAATAAACAGAGCATCTGCAAGACAATAAAAATAAAATGGCTTTAATATCTGATGATATAAAGGAATCGTTTATATATATTTAAACGATTTAACCGAAATTAAAGGCAGCCAGTATTCCCGGCGAACAGCTGGTCGCCAATAGCGTCGTATTAAGACCATCTTCAAATTTATCTATCTTACCTATGGCATTAACTACTCAAGGAATCAGTATTATATATTCTTTATCCTTTTAACTTGTTCCCTTCTTGTAAAAAACACAGTAGTTAAAATGATCTTTAATTTACTTCTGTGAGAACTTATTAAAACTCTTAGATGTATTTGATCACATGATTTCGTTCAACAGTGATTAGATCTATTATAGCTTTTTACAAATTATCATGTTGAGTTAATGATAACTAGTAAAACCGTGCATTTTGATGCTGCTGCTAAAATACAATGTAACCCTTTGCACCCCGATTGTGCCTCTGACTCACCATTCAAGATTGTGCATCCCTTTGGCGCTTTATTTATTTATTTTTCACATCTAATTGTTAAAAACGCCTGAATAATGGTTAAGAGATGTCGATTAATTTTTCAAAGAAATTCAACTTAAAAGAATTGTGTATATTTATTTTTCATAGCAATAAATAAATCTTTGTATTAGGTGAATAATTTTGCATCTAATTTTTCGGTGTGCATAGAGTTAAGAAAGTAGTCTAACTAAATAAAAAATTTGTAGGCAGTGCAAAATAAAAGAAATAACCTTTTTTAAAGAGATATCTTTTAAAAATTTATAAACAAAACTATAATAGTTTTATATTCAGTTTTATTTCAGAGACACTTGTGTGCAACTAAAGAACCATATATGGATAAAAGTCTCAATATGCTTGTAATATATCATTTAACTGCAACTGGATTGAAATTGAAATGAGACACTGAGTAATTGTACATAAATATGGTAAAATATCAACTTATCTAACATATATGCTTCTACTTTTTATTAATATATATATGCAATAATTAAGAATGTACTACGTTCTAAAGATAATTTCTGAATCACTCAAACTACGAGTTGCTACACTAACTTTGAGTTGCCCGGTTTTTTAATTTCCTGCATTGATTATTTAGCACATACCGAACAAAATCAACTGTGTTGGGAGATTACTTTCTGAAATTATATAAATTCAAATTGCTTTAGCATGCTCTTTTCGTACAGCTTTTTGCCTTCCTAGTCGATTTGCTGCCTTCGATATGGCTTAACCAAGAACTATTGATAAAAGTTTTGAAAAAATGGATTATTTCGATGATAATATCAGTCAAGATTTCACCATTGAGGTTTCTTTAGCATAAAATTAACATACATTATGCATCATAGTGCATTCTTTCTTATCAATGGTAAAAGAATTATCTGTATCTTATCGAGCTAACATCCCTATTGTCATTGATTTCGAAACAAGAAATCGAATCATGCCAAATTTTCATACGCCTGATCGATATCATTTCCTTTTCTAAAAACAGGCAATCTTAGCAAAAATTTGTACAAAAAAGTGTACAATTTCTCTAACGCCTTGTTCTGTAAATGTTTATTTTCTTGCAAAGGAAGAAAACACGAAGAGAATACATATTGTTATCACCAGAAAATTCAACCTTGAGATATTGATTGAATCAATCACGCTTTTAACCAACGTGATTCCGAAAAGCGTTTTAAAGATGCTTATTGGAATGTTGTTGTTTTTCTTTGAACATCGTAATTTAAAACGCAACGTTCTAGAAAAATGTAATTTGCCCACTTTAACCGCATAATTGTAGATTCCAATCAAATTTTTTTCAACTCACGAATGGCAAATATGTCTGTCCAATAAAGTACATTAAGAAAAGGTTATTCAAAATCTCAAAAGATAAATGAATTAGTATGATAAAAGTTTGCTTATTGTTTTATTTCCAGAATTGCAGATCAGTGTCAAATTTTGGACTAAGTTCAAAATTATAGAGAGATCTCAACGAATCTGAACAATATGGTTTACTCCCTTGTTAGTCTTTCTATTCATGTGCATGTGGATATCGTAACTCAAAATTTCAGTAAGCTAATAAAATGAAATTGTGTGTCTTGATATTAAAACTTGGGGATTTACATTAAATTTTAATAAAAATTGGTCAAATTAAAAAGGTACGAAATGCATGCTCTGTCTTCTCACTATTCAATAAATGTAAACATAAAATGCGCCTTGCATAATGTATAAGCTTACGAGAAATTCGAGGGGTAAATATTCCCCCTATTGGTTTCTAACTGAAAAAATCAGAAATATGTCGGTTGAAATGTAATTCTTGTTTAAAAGTTTTTTAATATACTGTCTTTTGAATGATGTGTCCTATAAATGTAGTTAAATTAATTGTTCTCCGCATTGAATTGACACCAATTAATTCTCCTTTCAGATGAATTAACTGTCATTAGAATAGAATTTATTTGAATTAATTACCATTTTAATTTAATTAACTTTCTTTTAATTGTCCTTTGAACTGAATGATTATCGTTCTTTGCGACATAATTTAACTGTCAAGAGACTCCATTAATCTTCATAACATGTATATAGATATAATCATTTTTTATTTTCGTACTTTCCAATTAAATATTTCACTTAAGTTTCAGAATAATTATCATCTTTTAATGTCTACAACTTTTTTGAGCAATAAAAAACCGAGGAAAAACTGAAACAGGGAACCAAATCGATTGCAAAGAAACAAGGATATTCCTCTTATCTAAAAGCCATTTGTAAAGAGTAGTGAACAAAGAATCAATGGGCAGCTTCTCATTTCCGACAAGAAAACAAACACAATATTAACAGTATTACTGGGAAGAATTGAGATTCAAAGATTTTTGCATGATAACTACCTAGTTTTCATCGCTCCAAAGGTATAGCATTTCAAAAACTATGAGGTCGTTTTAAGAATTAGTATTTTTAGGTATCTTTTCTATAGTTATCAAATAATAAAGAGAAGTGGGAAACTAGTAAAAAGCATTCAAGCATAAAATACTAATTTTCTGCGATTTTATAGCTATTGTTAAGCCAGCTATTGTTGCAGGAAGCAATACAAAATATTCTTTGAATAAAAACGTTTCTAATGAAATCGTACATAATCACAACGCTTTATTTTGATTTAAAAATTTAATTGCTAATTGGTTTCTTTATTCAAAATTTCAGTTCAAAAAATTGTTTTATAACCACCAACTAAGATTTTTTCCTTCGATTACTGTACACAAGTTTTTTGCAAAATAACTGAAAAAAAAATAATTTCAGTCCAATCTTTTTTTTATATCTTGACCTAGTATCACATCTAGAGCAGAATTATTAATGCTATTAATAATAAAAGCGTAATCTAGGCTCTAAGAATTCACTTGTTTAAACTGAGTTATATTAATATCAATAGTTTTGTAACAAAACCAGAATAATTGTTTGTAGAACTCGTGATTTTGAACAATGGTCGTAAAATAAAAAGACAGCTATACCGACACTACCTCTCCAAATTTCTACACCAAACCAGCTCTGGAATTTCGGCGTAACAATCAAGCTGCATGAGGCCCGCATACGCAGCTTGTATTTGGCGAAATGGAATTAATTCTTTTGCTATAAATTATCATTTCTGAAGCCAAAGCCTTACTTTCTAGCCACCAACTCCAGGGCATTGGCGAAGAATTTCAACGAATTGAAATGTTGGCTTGATTTAGACTTTGATTGGCTAACCAGATGCGCTAAAGCTCTTCCAAGTACTCGGACTCGGGGTACTTTATGTATACGTTGGGGTCAAATAAATGTCATATCGGCGCTTTATTTTCTTTTCCTCCCTCTTTTTCGGGGGAGGGGGAACAAGGGGGGCAGAGGACGAAGGAAATATTATTTGGCTGTAGCCTTTATTATTTGCCTAAGATTCAAAATTACAATTTCTGAACTACAAATACCCCTAGTGTCCTTTAAAATGGACCTTCAATCGAAGTTAAAACTAACTTGAGTCGCAATAAAAGGATAACAGAAATGATGAAAAAACTTGAGCAACGAATTTTATGAAAAATAAATAATGCTGTCATTTAATTAAAATAACAACTTTTAAAATGTTGATTACACATAGAAAGGTTTACCGAGAATTTAAACCAATGTGTTAAAGACTACTCATTGTATTATTCATTATTGTTCGGCACTACTGAAATTTATCATACAATAGCGGTAGGTCAAACTATCCAAGAGTTTCCTAGGAAAATTTCACAGAGGCCATAAGGGGTACACTATTCTTCGAAGATTTCTTCCCGAACCATGTGACTTGCAGTAACTAAGCAAATACTTATGAAAGTTTTTGCATCCAAAATTCTCCAAATATTTTCTTTAAAAAGAGAGAAATAAATTTTAGATCAAAATGCAATAACAAACTATTAAACAATCATAAAATGACAGTCAATCTCTATATATGTATTTTCAAACAATTCGCTTAAATTATTTTCAACTAAAAACGAATAAAAAATGCACAATCTAACACTAAGTACTTTGTGATAAGGTAAGTGTTTTTAAATAAGGACTAATCTAAATACTTTTGCAATCATTCTTTCAACACAAATTCTTGTATGGAATTTATTCTTGAGGAAAGAGTAAAATTCTTTACCGCTTTCTTTCCTCATAATGAGTCTTTTTCTCTTACTCCATCCTTCAAAAAAGTTTTAATCAATAATAATTTAAAATAATAACTTTTTAAAAGATATTTGTCTCTTGTTAAATAGTCTTGGATATAATCTTAATGTACTTAAAAGTATTTTATACATTTAAACACTATTAATCCATTTTCTATGCAACTGTACATTTCAAGCTAAAATAATTAAATTCCATTCAGAACACGGATTACATATTCATTGCTTATGCGATTCATCGTAACCTTTTATTTATTGTCAGATTAATGCCACTGACTGCAATTAATTAAGGTCCCTAAACACTGTGGTTGTCTAGGCTATATTGTGGCCTATATGAAATTTATCAGTCTTGCCTTGCACAAATGATGAGTGAAGGAAAGTAGATGTCCAGAACAAGGATGCAACTGAAGAAGGCTGAAAAAATTTACGTTCATTAAAAAAAATCCTTTTGAAAGAACTTTTTTTCTTTCTTGTCGCAACTGTTTTCATTAAATTTGTTGAAAGAAAATATCTCATCTAGCAATAATCAGGAGTTTCTCGCATTTGCGCATCAGTAAAAAGTAAGATACCTCAAATGCAATTGAAAAATACTATTTCCTACTCTCGTCATTAGGTTTTTTTTACTCGGCATTAGGTTTCCCTTAGTATGCTTAAATGCTAGAATTTCGTCTTCCATTCGAATTACGTACAGAAAACAGGTGCGCAACTTCTTTTCTTTAACATAAAAAATTCGGACTTGCAGCTCCATTTGAAGTAATTTTTCTATTATATTCTCTTATATCTTATTAAACCTTTCATTACAACAAGCTCTCAATAAAATATTATTTTGCAGTTTTATTGATAGGAAATCTAAGTTTCAGTGTTATCACAGCGGGGTACCTTTTTGTAGCATTTCAGGATTTTAATGCCTAAAACTCCATTTCTTTTGATAAAAAATTTCATGTTATCGCCAGCGGGTTTTGACAATTTGAAGCAACAGGAACAAAATCATTATGAGGTCCCTTCTAGATAACCCTATAAATGGTAAATGAGAACACATTATAAACTTATTTGGACTTCCAATTTTTCCCCAATGTTTATTTTCTAATATTTTATTTTTATTTTGAAGCTAATTTTTATATAGGTATTTACAAATCATTGACATCAATTTTCCATAATTCTTGCAAAGGATATGTTATATTGTTCATAGAGTAATATAACCAAACAAAAATATACTATAAAATAATCTAAATAATATCTAAAATTTAGATCATTCGCATATTTTCTGATATAAAAATTAAATATTTATCGAAGGGTTATAAAAATTATAATACTAGATATTAACAAAATGAACTTTAACAAAGCATATCCCATTTAAAATCTTCAATACAATATCATAGAAAAAATTTAAAAATCAATAATCATTTAGCTCTATTCCTCCACTTGAACCAGTTGACTATAACTTGATACTTTTTTAAAAAGTTATTTATTATTTTAATATATGGCTGAATTAGAGTTATGTATTTTTGAATACATGTGTAGTTAAAGAATAATCTTCTCTAGTCTGTAGAACAGTGATGTATTGAATTTACGGCAAACATTCCTCCAAATATATTTAATTTCTGTCATTAAATTAAACTTTTTTTATTTAAAAAAAATCTCCCCAAAAATGAGCAATGATATGGAAATTTTTTTCAGAAATGAGCTTTTGATTTTAATTTGTAAATTAAATAACAAACATTGTTAAACAATTACGCCTTGCAGTATCAAATACAAACTATCAAAAAAAATTAAAATCATGGTAGATTACAAAACAAAATGGCATATACCCATTTAAAAAAATTAAATACACAATTATTGCTATCATTTAATGTAATTTTTATCATGAAATTTAAATTATTAATCATAATAATCATAAGTTAATTTTAAAAAAATTCCTTAGTTATTATTTAAATCTTTCAAGAAATAAAACAAGATCTGTCAGGAGCAGAAAAACAAAGTTAGTCTTAAGAAATGAAGGCAATCAAAAGAATGTTTTGCTTAAGCTTTTGATTGATGACAAAAATATGTTAAACATCAATTATTATAATTTATAAATAATATGGAACATTTGCATGAAGATTTTGAAAAATTTTGGGGAAAATTTAGTTTTGCATGTTGCAATTGCTATACATTTGCCAATAATTTAACTTACTCCTTTCATAACATTCATATTGTTTTGCACATTTTATCAGCATTTTCAGCGTCGGTAGCTACAGCAAGAATAATTTTGAAATAATTTATGAAAAATACGTAAAAATTACTCGATGTACCACCATTGATCTAAATAAATTGACAAATCTTGCAATGATTTGCATTGAAAGGGATATTTTACAGATGTTGGATACACATTTATTTATAAATCAATTTATTGAAAATAAATCCTAAAATTTCAATTTTTACTTTTTAAATCCAACCAAATGCTGAAATTCTTTATTTTAAACTTGTTTCAGAGCGTCTATTATATTCATATTACATGCTTCGTTAACATTACCTCACACATTTTATGTGAAAATAGATTTATTGATATAATTTAATGTTAAGAAATAATCAAAATAAAATATTATTTACTGATTTGCGTTTCGTCTCAACAGATTTTAACTAGATAATTTTATATATATTTGGCATATTTTATAAGTTAATTAACATATTTCCCTCTATGAGATGATAGTGTTAAGCAGCATATTTGGTATTAGATGTGTTCAGTACATTATTTCACTTCGCTTGCCATGTTATTTTTTAAATTTAAATATATTTATATTCCTTCGATAAATAAATTTGAGTTTAGGTTTTAACAGAGAACAAAACGATTATACATTTAAAAAATTAAAGCCAAAACTTTATTTTCGTTTCTCATTATTTTTATAACAGTAAAACTTCCTTTTAAGTGTTGATCATAAGCAATTTCCCCCTAATATCGTGACTCTTAAAAGAGCTAATTAGATATTTGCACAACGCTGTCATTTATGCTTGGTGCAAGTATCAATATCACTCCTTTCCTTGAAATGGTGTTGCAATTATTTCTTCATTTAATGCCAGACTGAAAAGTTTATTAGGGTTATTTACTTACAGAGAATATTCCAATCTAAGAAGGGTCAAATTATCAAATAGGCCAAGTAAGTAATTGTCTAAAAGTCTCACAATTTTAGGGATCCCCAAGCTCTTGGGATTTTTAGCGTTATTTTCAGAGTTGAAATGTTGTGCTTTCATTTCAAAATAATAAAACTCATGTAATAGGAGTTATTCAAATTAAAATCAAGCATTCAAATTAAATTTTGTAACATTATCAATTCGTAACATCATCATTTGCAAATTATCTTATAATTCTAAGCAGTGTGGCCGTGTTGTTTCATAATTCTAAAAAATACAATACTGCCTTATAATTAAAAAGTGACATACCGTAATTAAACCTTGTTTAAGATCACATTAATAATGTATTGTCATTTTTTTGTTGCTATTTTGTTAAAAATTACTTTTAAATTTTAAGTGCGCATTTATACTCGACATATTGAAATTAATTCTATTAAAAACAATCCGCAATTTAATGTTATAAAATTTCATATTGTCAAAATTTGCTACTTAAGACTACAAAGCTAAAAATTAAATTAAATTCTATATATATATAAAAGACGGGTTTTAAAAATTGAAGAGAGAAAAAAAGGCTCAGAAGACTTCCATTGCCTATAGGCTTCCTAGAAAACTTTCCCCTGTCTTGGCTGTCCGAGAATAATAATGGACGGCACTGGTTATAAGTCAATCAAAAAACAGAAAAAAAACGCAATGTAATTTTTTTCTTACATTAATATTTAATTTCAATTCAATACTTAATTTAATTAAGAAACTTAATTTCAATTCAATGCTTAGTTTAACTAAGGTACTTAATTTCAATTTAATACTTAATTTAAATTCAACCTTTAAGGTCAATTTGAATAAGCTTTTTTTTTCTTGCACTCTGCCCCGAGGCCATGTTGGCAATCTGTCTAATTGGTTAAAGACCGGCCCTGATGACAATAAAATGATAGTAAAGAAGCACAAAACTATTTTAATTCCTTTTACATGAAATTTAATAAAAACATTGCTCATCACATTCACAATATGGGCTTACTGTAGTCCAACCTTGGGCAGTACTAAGCTCTAATCCTATTGGCAGAAGATTTCCGCGCGATATTTTATCTACGGATTACACTTGGCGAGAGAATTTAAATATATGGCAACCCTTCTATGGAAATCGACACCGGTTGATCGGCTAGTTTGCTTACTAAGGGACAAAAGGCCTAAAGAGAGAGGTCAGGCGAGACACTTTCTATTCCAACAGCCGACACAGGTAACTTTTTCCTTATTTCATTGTTCCAATTCATGTAAATGCGAGATTATCTTTCAAACAGTCACTAGTTGTCAACTTTGATTTGCGTATCTCATTTTATTAGCTTTTATTCAGTTTTATTTCTAATCGTTCTTGTGTGAACTATAGTTAGTTTGTTCTTTTAAAGAACGTTGAAGTTTTGTTTGTGAGTTAGTAGAATTTTTTCTCCCTTTCGCTTGAAGAATGATGTCAAAGGTGTAAATGTTGAGTAGATTTTTAAAACTTCGCGCTTTTTTTTTTTTTTTTATTTTTTTCCCTGCTCTAATTTTTTGTATCTCATTAAAGCTTGTTGACGCTGATCTTCGTTTTTTTTTTTTTTTCATAAAGTATAAAAAAATCATTTAATTTTCTGAAAAAGGTAATGAATTTTTTCATACACTCATTATGATAATTTTTCGAGAAATTAAGCTTGCTTTTCAAATAATGCATTAATTTCTCTTTCTCTCTCTCTCTTTTGAAAAACTTTTTTAGGGGATTGTAAAACCACCCTATTTTTAAATTTTAAAAAAAAATCTGATACGGATCTAGGAAAAGAGAAAATAATATACCCTCAACATTTCATCTATGTGATGCAAATTTCGACAGTCCATAACTATACTACCTATTATAACCATATAGAAAGTTGTGTGAAAATCAGATAAACTTTTATAATTAACATGCATTCTTTTTAGCAAGATTCAATATTTCACTTACAATGCTGTGTCATTATTTTGAGGGCAAATGCCATATCGATTGAAAATTTCTTTGCTTTAACCCAATACTGATTTCCATTTTAATATAATTTTCCAATATGAAATTATCTTTAAATATGAGTACAATTTAATAAGGTTACTGATCAACAAAATAAAAGTATCGCAAATGCAAATCACTTTGGCTTTTGACTTTTCTCCCTCGATAATTGCAACTGCTGATCGTCCAAGCAAAAATGTTCGAAGGACTCCTTACATTCGACTCATTGTTTGTTACAAACATCATTTGCATCAATTGCTCTGGCATGGGGACATCATTTCAAGAGGATACAAAATATAGATCTATCAGAAGAATAAATTTTAGAATTTTTACAAAATTCTCATAAAATATTTTAAATTTGTAATTTATGCAACTACTTTCAAAAATAGCAAGATATCGTAACCTTGATAAATCAGAATCAAATTTGTCCATCTTATTTTCAACATTATGATATTTCCTCGTTAAAGATTTTGTGTGCGTGTGTGTGTAACTCTAAAAATAAAAATAGAAGTGAATGAAAAATACTTTCAATGATCTTTCTTGAAGGTTCTTATACATTGTGAGTGGAAATAAATGCTTTTTACCATTGTTAATCTTTCGGTGTAATCCTTTTTTAAAGAGTTGATACAAGGAAATTCTAATTCAGTCGTAGCTTTATTACCTTGAATCAATGTTGTACTTCTCCCATTTTTTTAATAATATTCTTGTATTTATAATATGGCAATATTGGTTGAAGTTTCACTTTCGTTAGATTCTGATTTCCCCCACACATCTTCAGAAACGTATCATTATTTGTAATTTATTATGGATTATGTGTATTTATTAATAATTTTGTTCATGTAATGGCTTTTTTATAATTTGCGTGCTTGGAGCTTATTTTCTTTATTCATAAGAACTCCTTTATACTGTGGAGGTAATCTCATGATTTTTGTGTCTGTAATTTACTATACCCGACTGAAACGTAAGAATAATTTGTTTTTTGCAATATAAAGTAAAACTGGTAAAATAATACTTTTATTGCTTTTTGACATAAAAAAATGTCTATTAATTCTTTTAGATAATACTATAACTCTAATTTTACATGTAAAACTTAAACTGTGCTGAATTATCTAGTTTTGTTAATGAATCGCCTGGAAAATTTTACTTTCAAGAAAGTCACATTCTTTAAATAACATAATACTGTAGATAAGAGTTTCCGTAGATAGACAGTATTTGTGATAAGATAAAGGAGTTAGTAAACAGCGTTTTCCAGGAATTTGGTCCTGTACCTGTAATTTCCAGAAGGAGTATCTTAGCTTTAAAACGCTAATTTTCGGAAATAACCGCTATCTAGTATCAGATGTTAAGTTTTTATCAAATAACTTATCAGATACAATGTTAAATAAACTCATAAATGAAATTTGTGAATGTATAGAAGCATCCGTATTTTATAACGCTGTTATAACTAGAATGCCTTATCTATCTTGCATAGAATTAGTTGGATGATAAGTAGATTTTTGACTTTTTCATCTTAACATAGTTATTAATTTGAAGAGGATTGGAAATTTCCAAAAATTATTAAAGGTAAAAAAAAGAAAAGAAAAAAAGATTAGATTTATCTAAATTTCAATGAACAGCATTCAAACAAAGTGCAAGTGAAATAGAAACTTTAAAATAGCTTATTCTCAGATTGGCTTTTCATTCGTAGCACCAGTAGTAGAAGTTTTAAAAAAATCGAGATTCTCTTAGAATTATCTAACATGAAAATCACAAATTTTTCTCAATGGGCAAGAAAAAAATGTCCGTCTGATTAAATATCTTATCTGATTGTTTCAATAAAAACAAAATATGTGTGACTGCAATTTGCTCATGTATGAACATACGGCTCACTATAATTGCTTTCTTTCTCTAATACATTTGTGATAAAATCTTCAATACTACGATATAATTTTTCGCATCTTGTGATTTTAATGAGTTTCAGCAGTCAGTCTAAAAGATTGCATTAATTGTAATCATTCCTATTAAAATTCCCTAAAAAATAAATTACAATATGTAAGGCTTTGAAATTTTTAATGCTCATATATTTTTTCCCTGTAAGGCTACATAAGTTGTATTTTGTGAAAGGGGAACTATTTTAACTAAGGGGAAGAAATATATTAAATAATCAAAAGTAGTTCATTGTTCAAAAAACGTATAAGAGATTAACTGCCGCAATGAACTGGTGGATTGATCTTATCTCAAATCTTTGTTTTAAAATTTATTTCAGACAGTAAAATTTCAAAATGGGGGGGGGGGTAACGGTGTATATCTGTCTTCAATAACATTCAAGGGGGACGACACCCAAAAGATAAGTTATTAATGAAAAAAATCCATTTTCCTGAGAAAGAGAGAAATCAAAATCTTGCTTTATATTGTAGTCTATCCTTTGTAAATCCTATGATTCTAAATTGGCGCAACTCACCTGGAGTAAAGCGCCTTGTGAATTCATTTAATAGTACAGAATCTTCACTCCATGGAGCAATCTAAATCCTTAGGCGGAATAATCAGCTTAGAAAGTTCCAGTCGGGGATCATTAGGCAGCGACTAGTTTATCATAATTGCTGCATGCCGTGAATCTTAATTTCCCTATGTACAAAATGTATAGAATATTTATAAAACCTTCAAAAACTAGCAATTTGTGCATTGCAATTAAATAAAGAAATTAATTAGGGAGATTTTTAATTAAAAATTGTGTTGACATTTACAATACGTTCTGCTGAGATATGAAATGAACAGCCGAGAATACATAACAAGAGGGAATATTAAAGTTTTAGCTGTTGCTAATAAATAAATGAGATGGTGGAAAGTTAACCACATAATTTTTGCGTAAGTGATATTAATTTTTATTCTCATTTGAAACGTCGCTTTGAATTCAACAGTTTATTTACGTGTGCTGCTACTTATGTTTATTTGTCTTTTGATATAAATCATAATACGTTTAGTCTGCTATAAATAGTTGCACATTTGTCTTAATGTAACAAAAGTCTTTTTATTCAATATTCACCATTAATGCATGATAAATGTTGTGAGTGAGAAATGATTTTTACAAATACTTTGGACATTGTCTAAGCGACTATGAGAATGTGGACATTTTACAGAAATCTGCCAGATAGCGGTTTTTCACAATAACATACATATTGCTAAATGAAAAAATTAGTTTTAAAAAATGGAGATTTTATTTATTTCTTCTTTAAAAAAAGATATGTATACGATGACTCATCTGTGTTTCATTGTTTTGGAACTGTGGCGAAAGCCTCATAAGCCAGATAACATCTACAGTATGCAAGTTATTGCTTTTGTATTGTGGTTATTTTAATTGGCTACAAACCCTTACGTTGGAAGTTCGATCCTAGAGCAATCCGCTTCTACCACAATGGTGACCCGCGACCTTGAATAAGCAACCTTCATACACCGCTTGGGACAGCTGTTGTGGTGACCTCTATCAGCTGCAAAATTTGTGGTGAGCATTAAAATACAATTGCCAACATCACCACTAAGTCACGCAAACAATCGCCATAAGCTTGGCGTAAATAAATCGTTCGTCTCAACCCCGACTCATTGGTGATAGGGCACGTGGTGAAAGCCTCGTAAGCCTGATAACATCAACGGTAAACAAATAATTACTTTTGTATTGTTTTGTATTGGGATTATGTTACTCGACTACAAACCCTAACGGTGGAAGCTCGGTCCTAGAGCAATTAGCTTCTGCCACAGTGCTGTATTTGCGATTTTCGGATTAAAACATTTAAATACAAATTTATGGTTAATGTTTAGCTTTGGACATTTTCTAAATACTTCTTTAATACTTTCAGATTATCAAACATGAGTGACCTGGCTAAAACAGTGACTGGATTTCTGGCTGTAATTTATTACTGGATAGAAAGTATTGTTTTGTTTTTCGTTCCTGTTAGACTAAAGGCGAAGGACATAAGTGGTGAACTAGTTTTGGTGACTGGAGCAGGTAATGGGTTAGGACGTAGCACGGCGCTAAAGTTTGCTGAAAAAGGCTGTAATTTGGTGTTATGGGACATCAATACCAAAGGCAATGAAGAAACTGCTGCAATGGTTAGAGAAAAAGGCGTCAAAGCTTATCCATACGAAGTGGATGTCACGAACTACGAAGCCGTTTATGACACTGCTGCTAAAGTAAAAAAAGATGCTGGTATTGTGACCATTGTTGTCAACAATGCAGGGATTGTAATCGGCAGATCCATCCTTAAACTTGAAGAAAAAGCAATCCGTAAAGTCTTTGATGTCAACGTTTTAGCTCATTTTTGGGTAAGTGATATTTTGAGTTAAAATATTTATTTTCGTTGATTTAAGTAACAGCTGTTTATGATTGAAAACACACATCATATTTGCAAACTAGTTTCTTTTTTTTTAACTATTTAAAGATTTTAAACGACTAAATTTATTTAAACTCTGTATTAATTATGCATTCATATGATATTTTATTTAATTCTTGCTTATTCTACCTTCTTTTCTGAATCGCTATGATACAGACAATTTAAGAATACAGGAAATGATTCAGCAAGAAGTTTGAACAGATGGCGGACCTGAATCATTAACTCTTTGTTTTGGGCAGAGAAATACAATACTCCAAGCATAGATAAAATTAATTAAAATTAATGTAAATTTTGCAGAGAATTTATTGACGTTTTTTGCTCTTTAGTATGGCTTTATATTTAATAGAAGAATGCTGCAGTTTCTCAAATCTAAATTAATTAATGGTTTAAAATAATTTTATAATCAGAAATAAAGCGAGATGAAATTTTTATTGAATACTTTTCTTTAAGAGTTCTTTCCCCTCCATTTTATGTATGTAAACATGTACTATTATATTGGCGTAAAAAATTAGTTTTTCTCCAATTCTTCATTTTTTTTCAATACAAAATTGAAATATAAATGACAAAGTTTGTAATAATAAAACGGAAAAAAATTCTAAAATAATTATATTTCGAATTTTTTAAAAAAATGAATGACTAATATATGGCACATTGACGTGAAAAGCTAATTTTCTTTTGATGAATTACTATCAGATACATCTTACTGAAATATTCTAGATCCATATTTTTTGGCAATATTTCTTGATACAATAAACGTGAATGCTCTTGAACTTAAATGAAGAGGGTTCACCGAGAAACAAGGTCAGTTTTGTCCTTGCATGAGGTGTTCACTCAACTACAGCTGTGCGTTCTTCAGCTGCAGGCTTCATCTACTTGTAGAAAAGGGAAAGGGAAAGGTCAATATACGTTTGCAACATCCTTTGAAAATATCCTTAGGTCGAGTTTTGAAAGAAGAGTACACTTTCATTTGTCTTGTTTATTTTCGTGTTTACATTTTTTTTTCTCCTTACAAGGTGAAGTTTTGTAACTAATGATGATATTTATATAACAATGACTTCCTTTTTATCTGTTTATCTCTCTCTCTCTCTCTTTCAAACTTACAGTTAGGATATATGTAGTTCAGTAAGAACACATTTTCTTTCATTCAAACGCTTATTCCTCATTATAAAAGTGTCGTGATTTTTTTTTCTCTTTACAAAATATACATGCATAAATGCTTTAAAGGATATGACAAAAATGTTTACGTTAAAATGCTTTTGAGAATAAATCGAAAAAATTCATATAAATTTTAAGTGATCGACAGATTTATTCTTTTTGGTATCTTGTGCTTAAGCGAATTTAAAAATAAATACTTTGTTTAACTCCTATAGCGAATAAAAATATGATTTTGTTTTTCTTTTTTTACTTTAGAAAATTTTGAAATTAGTTATTTCTGTTGCAGTCGTAAATTAATTAGTTTTGAAAGAGTGAATGACTTTTCGTGTACTTATTTATTACGTAAAAAGTTTAAAAAAAAGATTTTTAATTACTTTTAAAATTAGTTAATTTTTATATTGCGTAATTTTTTTTAAAGAATAATAAGTTATCAAGCAAAATTTACAACCAAATTCTCATTTATTTAATATGAATTTTGATTTTAATTTAAAACCGAGCATGTCTCGTCTTTTTGGGGGGTGTTACAATAAAAAAAAGGTTACAATTTGTTACAATAAAAAAAAGGCGTGACAACCGTGATTTTTTTAAACCGATACAGTGATATATTTTCAATGCGTAAACAGAGTCAGTATAAAGAACATAACATCTCTAGACAAAGAAAAAAAATGCCTGGTCCTTGTTAGTACTAATTTACGTGCATAAATATAAGCAAATTTGATATAAAAAGTTGCTAATATTATTATAAACTACATGGCAATGTTTAAATTACATACAAAAATGTTTTTGATAAATTTCCTTAATTCATATTTTAAACATCAATAATTCATTAATAAACTTTAAATGATAAACTTGTAGCTCAATTCGCAAAACAATTAAATAGATGATAAACTTATCTGTGGTAGCTTTGCTCATATAAATGTTTGTTTCGATGTCTGATAAACAAAAGACTAAGTTCACCCACGCTCCTAAAATATCCATTGCAAAATTTTCCCTGTTCTTAAAAAATAAAAATAGTAATAGTCTTTAAATCCTCACATACAATGACGTATGTGACTACTAATGACAAAACAAGATTTTTGATAGTCAAATTTATAATTATATTAAAATAGCAATTAATCTAAATGAAAAAAATCACTTGAACAAAGCTTGATATCTCGGGCCGCTTTTATGCTCTTGTATGGATTGAAATAACAATGTGATGATTCATTAACTTATCTATAGGATAATTAAATCCATAAATCAATTACATAAAAAGGCTTTAAATTTTTTAAAAATTTTATCAGTATTTAATAGTCAGACCTTCTTGTTCTGCATTTCTTTTTTGCATACATACGTCCTTGCTTTCTAGTTTCCCTTTTAACTGTTTTTAAAAATATTATTATATCCAAACAGTTCTTTTAAAAATCTTGTTGAGTAGATTTAATTTCAGGTTTTAGATTTCATGGTTTAATGGATGATTTCATAAGGAAATAAATTAGCTTTGTTAGCTTCTGCGCAAATATTCTTGTATTTTATTCAAATTATTGAAATAAAAGTCTAATTTACCAAGAAATGAAAATCAATGTTCTGTTACTCCTACCTCTTTTATACATATCATGATATCATCTATTATTTCTTCAAAACAGCCTTTTCATATCCTAAAAGAAGTTTTTTTCATGTAACCATATAATGAAAATCAAATGAATTACAACCACTTGCTTATTTACATTGGAAAAATACAGTTACTCTTAGCTATGGAATTGCGAAATAAAAATTCCCAGAATTAATGATCAGTCATTATTGCATCTATACTAAAATTAAAAAAAAAAAAAAACTTTTGCACTCTTTCTTTTTATTATTTTATTTCTCATTGTTGAACCGTAATTTCACCTCAAATTTTTACCCGCTTCCTTATACTGAAAGCGTTTTAAGGTTTACTTTCTTTCAAATCTTATATAACAATACAATAATCAATAAATAAAAGTTTGCAGAACACTCAATTTATGTGCTTGCGTGATAAAAGAGAAAAATTAACTCAACTCGTGAATTATGACCATTTGCTTATTTACTTTATCCAAAGACTGTTACACGTAACAATGAAAATGAAAATAAAAATACCCAGAACAGACAGCCAATTATTATCGGATATAAATGGGAATATTTTTTTAACATTGTGGTGGGATGTAGATTATGTGGTGTCCGTGCATGGAAGCAACGAGACGAATGTTGTTGGAAACATTTCCTTTTAATCATCATACTCACACACTATGTACAAACACGCAAAGACAACACGTAACACAAAGACATTCCAGTACACAGCTGCCTAGGACGGAGTTACATCTCTCCCTGCTACCAGCGCAAAGCATTATGGGATGGCGCGCGTGATGACGTAATCACGCACTGCCATCTAGTAACCAAAAGGGAAGTTAACTAATATCCAAAAGAGAAGGCGAGAATAATGCAACTGCTACAACATTTTATTTTTTTAAAAAATCTTTCCATTATAAAGTCGAATTTCCCAGACTTTTTTGCGCTCATGACTGATGTTGATGGGGTCCTACAAGTACATAGATAAGAAATCACCAGATAAATAAGCAGATTCTCGCTTCCTTGAAATGAATTGTAATTATGGGTTATACTTTCTACTGGAGCGATTGGCTCACAGTCCAGTGAAAACTATTTTGTGCAGGACTTATTACGCTTGATTTTATTACCGGGAATCGATCATTCATATGTGCCGCACAACCCATAGCTGGGTGGAAGTGATTCTTTTAAGTAAATGCTGGAACATTTGGTTACTTTACCATTCAATAATAATAATTAGAGCTTATATGTAATAGAATTAGCAATTCAAGTTGAATTGTCATTTAGTTCAATTTAGTAGTGACCATAGTATACGTTAAATGAATATTCAGATAAAGTAATTTTTTTAATTACCACCATTTTAAAATGTGTTAAAAGACATCATTTCTGCTAGTACCAAACAGATTTCTAAACCTATACAAATTTTCAGGATGGTCTGTATGGGATTAGAAGAAATAATTTTAAACTGTTGTTTCTGTTTTAGAAACGTGGTATATTAAAAAAGATATTTATTTAAATAATATTTTTTTTATTTTTAACTCTGCGTGTGCTAAATTTTGAAATCTATTTTAAACTAATTTTCCGATGAACTAACAACTTGGGATAGCGCCATCTGTCGGTTATGAAAGTTTTTAATCGATTGAAAAATTTGTCGTCCAATTCTGAATTACGTTTACACTTTCAAGTCTTTTGCTCATTGAGAATTTAGTTTAAAATGAATTGCGACAAATAAAGGAACAAACAGAAAATGAAGTGAGTTAATTAAAAATTCTGAAATAATTAAAATAGGGAAAAAGAATTTTTCAGAAGATAATTTTTTAATTGAAATTAAGATAATCTTTAAAAAGTTTTTTGACTTGAATTATTTATTAGTAAAAATCTGGACAATCCTGAGTGTTATTCAAAATACATGTCGAAGCAAATAGTCAAGAACAAGGAAAGCCTTTGATAACCAGAGACATCAGATCATTTTAATTTAGAACAATTTCAAGTAAAATATAAAATAAAAATAACCCTTTCAACAGGATCACCATCGTAGATATCGTCTGCAAAAAATGATTTCTGAATTACTTTTTCAATGTAACTACACATTCTATATGGTGAGCACGAAAATATTTTTCACTTTTTGAACGGATTTTTGAAAAACGGAATTATATGTTAAATTATGGTATTAAATATTAAAAAATGACCCACAGTAAATAATCAACAAAATATTTATTATTTTTATTTAATTAATGTCGTATTCATAGGAATAATTAAATCTATTAATTATTTTAATCCAATTAATTTGTATTTCCCAAACTTATGTTTATCACTCCCGTTTATTACTGTGTTTATATCATCAAATAAATTGCTTATTATTAAAACTTTGCTGAATAAAATTTGAAATAGGATAAATAATAGTTGCATTCTTGGTAATTTAGAGAAATCTCAGAATTATTTTGTCGTTATTGCTCATTTGTTTAAAAATTCATCAGGTTACGTAAAACCATCTAGCATTCTTTTCACTTTAAATATACTGCTTCACAAAATGATTGGGTAGAGTCATGAAATGATTCTTTTTTATCCTTGAACTTTTGACAAAAGGTGAAACAGGAATTATAAATCGTTTTCATGGTAATACTTTTAAAGTGAAAATAACCTTGAAACGAGTCGAATAAAAAGAAATGAGGGTATGAATAAAAATTACTTCGTTTTTACTGCAAAATCAAATTTATTTTCAAGCATACGTTCGTCTTTTTTACCTATAAATTTTCAGAAAATACATGACTATGGCTTGCGATAATCAGGGTTTTAATTTCAGAATTTGGATAATTAATGTTGAAGTATTTAGATTCAGTATTTTGTAATAAAATAGCAAATATACTTATGAGGTTTACGAAGCGATAATACAGTAATGAACAACAGTATTTACAAAAAGACAAAATATTCTATTATTTCACCATTGCTGAATTCTGAAATTAACTTAAATTGTAATTATTATAAAACTGAAAACAAAAAAAATTATAACATTTTAATAGGTTTACGATGAAACCTCCGCATTATTTGCAATAACTTCATCGCTTAATTTATAATTATGAAAAAAAAATGCGGTTAAATATTTGTAGAAATAGTGATAATTTGTATTTCATTATATTTATTGCTTTCTATTTCTCATATTTAAAACTATTTCTTAATTTAGTTGGAAAAAAATTGAAATGAAATTATTAGAAATAAGTTTATTATCGTTGAAAAAGTTATTTTATGAATTTCAAGATGTGTAAAACTTAACTTTTCAGTGTATTTTCTGAGATTACTGCTGAGAAACGCCACAACACTTAGTTGAATTTCATTATATGTATTGCTGTTTCTCATAGTGATAGCTTGAATTTCATTACATGTATTGCTATTTCTCATAGTGATATCTTGAATTTCATTATATGTATTGCTATTTCTCATATTTAAAAATATTTATTAATTTAGTTAGAAAAAAAATTGCATAGAAATTGTTAAAAATAAATTGCTTATTATTGCAAAAGTTATTTTATAAATTTTAAGATGGTGCAAAAAATCATGTTTTCAGCGTATTTTTTGAAATTATCGTTGCTAATTAAAATTCTAATTAATGTTAAAAACTTCATAATACAAATTATGTTTTTTCCAAATTTGGTATCTCCGATACCACCATATTTAAGTGCGTATGCCACCTCTTTCCCCCATTCTAGTAGTCGTCATCACTCTCTTTGAGCGGTTTGCATGAACACCACATATCCGCTTTTTTATTATTATTAGAGACCTAACTATTCACAAAGCGGCTATTTGAAAGAAACGGAAGTGCTTTGAAGCCACAGAAATGTCAAGTGGCATATAATCCTGCATTAATCGAGAGGTTTCCTTTTTCTTTCTTTTGAAACAATGCGAATCGAAAAAAGGGGGATACTAACAATAATAAGAGACGGAATAAGAATAATATATCCTTAAAAATTATGGGTATGATATTTCATGCGAAATTGTGAGAATTTCTATTTTTTTAATGCGATTTTTCTTCTTCACTACTTTTTGCTAATTATTATCAATACTTGATTTGCTCGTTGTATAATTTACTGCACCAGTTTTCGAATGAATATGTATTAATCATTATTTGATTCATCCCATATAATATTTATCATTCCCTACGATTCTATAATAATTTACTTCAGGGGAAATTGCATCTTAAATTGATTACGGATAGATATACAACAATTAGGAAAATGCTCGAAGAGACATAAGAAATTACATTTTACGAAGTTTGAGTAAATAATTATACCAACTAAAATGAATCGATTCCCAAATTTTGATACAGCCCTTTATTTCTATTCATCATATTTAGAAAATAAAAATGGTTCCCTAACATTAAAAAAAATTCTACACTTTTGTGACCAAAATTAATTGAAGTGTGAAGTTCCGAATAACTATTCCAATTTTGACGACTTTAGACTATTTTAATGGCCGTTTCCATCGGAAAATCTCGGGAAAAATTATTTATCTGGAAATTGGCCAATGAAAGGGAGAGCTTGTTCGAAGTGATCGTTGATTGACTTAAAAATAATGTAGCAGAGACTTGGGTAGCAGAAACGTTCTTTATTTTTATGCTCAAATTGTTAGTGAATCAAGATTGTTTTATTAAATACTAGTTGTCTGTAGGGACCAGTTTGCTGGACGGTATCAGTAATTATTAATTAACAACGTGCTCTTAACGGTTTCATCAACAAAATATTTTCAAATTTTGATCACCGCGTCATTTTGTTTCTATCTTAACATACTATTTTAGGAATCTTACACCGTACTATGCATTTGACTACTTTTCTATTCGTATTTTTATACACGCAATTGTACCAGAAAATGAGCAGGAGTGCTTAAAATCAGACGCTCTTAAAAATTTTTAATTGCTTTCTAATGAAGTCAAATCATTATTGTAAGTACAATAAAATTTTAAAAAATTACGTGCATTATGCTAAAATTTACTTAGTTTACTAATAGCAAAGACGTAAATTATATGGATATTAAACCAATTTTTTTCTTCTTAATTTCCAAAAATAGAAAAAACAAAAACAAAGAAACAATGTAATTAAATATGAACTGAAACAATGAAAATGGTTTGGGTTAAAATCTCAAAAATGTTATTTTTTTACAGGAATGTGTTTGGATATTATCCCGAATCAACGTCAAAATTTCTCTTCATATATCTTATTTAATTGAAATTCTATTTAAAATTTCAAAAAAAAAAATCGCTCTGATATGCACATACCTATCTTCCAAAATATATATATGCCTAATTTGGTAGCTCAAGGTCACATGATCTGACCTGTAGAATGCCAAAACTCACGCACCTTCTCTTTTTATTATTAGTGGAGATGAATAATAGGACTGAGGAACTTCATAAAAAATTAGATATATTAGATATATGAGTTATTTAAGGCATTTTTCTAAATAGAAATATATGTCAATCCCTATGGTTTAGAAATTAGCTATCCGACTACAACTAGATTGGACACGGCGTCAGTCCGTCACTTCTTGTATGTTTTAAAGTCATAAAGATACCACGTCTTTTAGCTTTTTTTTAACTACTTTAATTTCATCCCGAGTTCGTAAAAAGAGAATTCGGTGCTGCCCTTTTATTATCTGATTTTATTAAATCTCCTCAAAAGAATGAAGAAATTATTGTAGCCAGATTTAGAAACTTTAAATTTGCGCAGGAGTATCGGTCATACTCTTTTGTATGAATGGTATCTTGGCATTAGACCAAATAAAGACGTAAAAAGAATACCAGTTAAGCATCAGCAAGTAATACCGAACGCTTCTGTTCATGGTAAAAAAAAATAAATTAAAATACTAGATCTAAACTAAAACTATATTTCCCAAATACAAACTAATCTGATGTAAAAATATGAAGCATCGAACGCGCAGTTTATTACGAATTTTATCTCGAATTTATAACGAATAAAACACAGAATAAATAATGAAATTAAAGCATTCGATTTGAATGAAAAAAAATTAGCAAATTTAATGCTTTGAAACCAAAACAAAACGATACGAGTTTAGTTTATGAATAACTGTAAATATAAAGCGTCCTATGGTTTATTGGTTGAATTATTATTTTTATTCACGATAGTAAAATTTTATATTCAAGGAAACTTCAGCTTAGAATGAATTAAATTAAGTGGAAAAGTAATAAAGTTTTCAACAAAACATTCTGGAGATGTTTTCTCCTAGTACAAAAGGCATCGAGCAGAAGATCCAAAAAATAGATTAGAGCTTTAAAGTGGTTAAATGTCAGCTATAATGTTTCACAAAAATTTTGTTTTTTCCCTCTAATTATATTAGCTGAACTCTAATTATAAAAATCAAAATTTTAAAAAAACTTGAGGGCTTTCCTTTGTTCTGTTCACATCAAGTAATAACTGTTCTTGGTGCTAATTTAAAGAAATCTTTCGAAATTCTGCGCAACTCTTTCTGTAATCATTGTAATGAATTCATCAAAATGAGGCAAATAATTTTCACTTGCCAACTTTTGTATTCTCCCATTTTTAGTTTCAAAAGCAGGAAATAAAATAGAGTTTGTCAAGTAGGGAATTAATATGCAATTATATTAGTATTAAAAAAAAGGAAGGAAAGACAACTTGTCCTTCATTAATTCAGCAAACACGTTTTAACTGCAAAATAGAATTATTCTAAATTACCGTATATTAAAACCAGCTAGCTGAATAGCCTGTTATTTTTTTGGCCACTAAGATTAACATTTTATTTTTAATTTAATTGGCAAGAAACTTTGTAAACGTTTCTATTGTTAAGATAGGATAGCTATGTTATAGTTTATTACCACAAATTAACCGTTAACATGTTGTTCATAATCAAACATTCAATTGTTTTTAGAAAAACGTACGTGGTGAGGAAAAATAATTAAACCTGAAATAAATACAAAATCCCAACATGAAAATTCCAATGGATGTAAAGCTCTACAATTGCTGTTTTGCATTGCCTTGAAATTATATCTGTATTCTCTTTTTCCTGTAAACAGCTTCGTCGGGTTTCTAATTAATGCACCACAAAACTAATGAATAAAATGAACTTGACTCAGCGTTAAGAAAATTAATCTGAAATCAGCTGCGTCATTAAATGAAATATGATTCACAGAGTCACATTTCCAAACCGACTTTCGTATCGAGAATTATCTTTTTCTGATTTGTTTCTAATTCTATTTTGTATTCTACAAAACTATAAGGATAAAACTGGCAAAACTACAAGGATCTCTGTTATTTCACTATACATAAAAATACGTAGTAAACCACATTCTTGCCAACCATTCTTGGTCCTTGTTTTGCAAATGTTGATCTATAGTCATCACCCGATTTCTTGACGAAAAAGTAAACATAGATATTACTGTACATAAGATTGAAATTTAAGGAATACAATTAATTAATTTAATTGATTTTAATTTAATGAGCATGACAAATAATTTTATTGTTATAAATTTTTATTACATTCTATAGTCATAAATTTTATATTTTTAAATATAGAATATAAATCCTGTTCCGAAATATTAACCATATATTGCGCAGTAATGCATGCTTGGCTCACCTATAACTTTTATACATTAGTTTCATGTGATTAGTAATTATCCTGTCAAATAATATTGGTTTGAAATTTGAAAGTTTTTTTTATAAAGAAATTCTAACTAAACTACAATTTTGAATTAATTTAAATTTAAAATGTAAGCTTAAGCTTAATTTTCCAAATGATTTTGCATGTATTGCTTACTCATTCAGACAGATTTATATGTTTACGGTTAACACATTAGCGAACTGTAAACACTTTTATAAGCTGCGAAAGTAGACAAGCGACTTTTTTTTCCTTTTTTTTACATTGAAGTTTTTTTAAAAAAGGAATTCCATTGCATTTATTACCTCAAATAAATAAGTTAAATAGAATAAATTAATAAAAGTGGTATAAGCAGAATTGCGAAAACTTTTTGCATGCCATACGTCTTTCACATTTTTTAATATTTTTTTGCAAAAACAATTCTGAAAATATTGATCTCAAATATCCCCATAAAACTTTCTAAATAACCATTTTGAATTGAACTTTTTTTACTTATGGTTAGTTAAATATCATTTTGTTTTGTACATTCCAGGTTAAAACTTTTTGGATTTAAAAAAATTAGAAATATTTTTTCAGCTAGAAAATTTTTTAAAAGGCTGTCTTCGTCGGATTAGATTTATCCGTTCAATTCACATCTAAACGTATTTAATAAACGCATAAAAATGCAGTCAGGAAAAGATATTTGTTGTAAAAGAATCAGCAAAACTGTCATGTTAATCGAAATGACTCAGCTTTTATCCTAAATCTCGTCTCACAAAGCTGTATTTGAAGAATGCACAGATGGCAGTAGTTAGAAGCGCTAAGAATGCGATTTGCGTCAGCATCGTGGAAAAAATATTTTCTATAGAAGCTAAAATCACAAATGAGAAACTAAATTAATTTTGCATGAATAATTATATTATGGATTTAAATGCTACAAGGTAATAGTAAATTTTCTTCATGAAAACAGTTTCTGTCTCGCTCCTTTTCAAGTTTCTTTTACTTTACTTTTTTAAAGTTCAACTTATATATTCGAAATACTGTAATTAGGAAAATTGTTTAACCTTTATCTTAATTCGGACAGTTTCGAGTGTGAAGATGCTTATTAAGGAGAAGCAAGCCATTTCTTTGTCGGAGTGTTGAATTTCTGTATATATATATATATATAATATATATATATAACTAGGTGATTGTTTGAAACTATATTGTTTATTTTTAATTGAATTTACTGAATCGCAGGCATCAAATAAGGCGTCAGATTCATAAACCCTAACTCTGAATTACCGGTATGAAATAAAATTATTTCATTTAATTTTGCTCTTATCGTTACTTAATTTGCCAATATTTTATTCTCTACATAAATCTTGGTGAATTAGAAATTTTGGTAATTTTAAATTCGCTTTTTTATTGACGAATTTATACATATTCAGTTGCATAACAGAATTAAGTGGCACCCAAATTATGCGAAATCAATGTACACTTTTTCTCATCACCCTATCAGATCACTTTTCCCAAGATATCTATCTTAGGAAAAGGTACATTCTTTTTCCTGCAAAAAGAAAATGAAATCATCAAAATTAATCCTATTAATGCCAACACTTTTTTGTCATATTGAAACTTCTATTTGAGAAACGGTGCGTTCATTGCAAAGTAAATGCATCCATTATGATTAATAGAATTTAATTATAGTGATCCAATTTAAAACTGTAATCTATTTTTTTATATAAGATCATTCAATATCGGGTATTTTGAATGATTTTTGTTGCAAGACAGACTCGTTGTCAATTCTGGGGGACATTTATTTTCTGGTTAATAAAGCAATTGTGATATTTCCTCACTTCTAGATTAAAGCATTCTTATACGTATAAAATATCAAATTATTTTAATAAAATTTTCTTTTTAAAAAATCCGGAATTTATTGAAGAAAGAGACAAAATTTAACCAAAAGAAAAATCTTTAAAGGGAAAGGGGAGAGTAGATTAAACTAGATTATCTAAAAACTGCTAACATACAATTTTTATGTCATTTCACGCTTGTAAATTTGCCAATAGTAAAAACCTGAAATATCTTCCAAGTTGGGAATTGGTTTATGCTACCCCTTTCTAAATTCCTAAAGAAGCCACATCTGTGCATTCTTCAAGTACAAACAGGATTCTTTGTCCTTTTTCTAAGAAACGGGGTATGGTCAGCTTACTATACGCCTGCTGTTACACGGGGTGGGGTGGGGTGTTAAGTGATTTTTCACCTCTAGAATTTGGCAGTTTGGAATCAGAGAAAGTCTCAAGTAAATCTTTATTTTTTTTTTGAATGAAAAGAGCTCTGACTGATTGATGCACCTTTTTAAAAGCGCACATTCGTTCTAGAAAGAGCTAAATCTCGGAATTTGCATTTTATATCATGAAGATATTGAAAGTACAATACCTGTGATTGAAAATAAATGCATGAGATTTGAATGAATTTTTTAAATTCGATTCAAAATTTGTTAAAACATATTTTTACTATTATGCAAAAATTGAAATTTTTTAAAATCTAAACTCGGGAAATCAAAATAAATAAGTAAAAACGTAAAAATTTAATAAAAATACAATAAATAAATTCTCACTTTAACCACCTTTTTGATACATTTTTAATCTATTAACTGCTTTTTTTTTAATAATTGGATGGATAAAATATATATACACAAAAAAAATGCGTAACAGAGTAATTTTATTCAGATTATGTTTTGTTTTGAAAGTATTTGATATTTTTGAAAAAGGCTATCATTATATAATGATCTATAAAATAAACCGAAGATGGAGTAAGTAACAGATCTTTACTATAATTTTTAAATTACATATTTATGCACGGTATTTATTATAATTTAAAAACCAAACCAAAATTTTATTTCAAATAACTTACAGCCAAATTTCAAATTGATTCGCTTGTCGTATGGAAACGAAACACAGAATATACACTTTCCACTTCACATAATATTGACATATATATAGGATGGAACTTATCTATTTGGCTCGACAAATACATTTTTTGGCGTCGAATAGTGCTTGTAATATTTCAAAATCTCCAAATGGGCATTGTGGTAGCTAATGGTTTAGTAAATGTTTAGATAACTTTTTTCTTATGATGCAATGAATTGGCTTGTTTTTCTTATAATTTGGAGCTCCGGATTTTTTCATTTAATTTTTTTTTTACTTTTTAGTACTCTGCTTTCTATTTCTTATTAGTCTTAAATACGTATAATTCATTAATATTAATAGTATGAAATTTTGTAATCCAGTTTTTCTCATATTCATGCATCTCAAACAAATTCAAAAGTTTTTCTAATTCTGACTTAAAAGCAATAACAGGGAAAGTTGGTTTTACATTTTTATAGCTGCATAATTAATACGTTAATGAATTTACATTGGCCAATACGTTTTAAAAGATACGACTGTAAAGTTCTGTTTTTCGATTTTTTTCTTTTTTTAAAATATTAGTTAATTTTCAGAGATATTTTTTGAATAACTCTTATTTTTTCTTCTTTCCTATACTCATAAATTTAAAAATACTTTACATATTTGTTTCTATTAGATATTAAGTCAATCCTACAGAAAAAAATAAGTTGAACAAAATATACAAAAAGGTTTATTTAATTAAACAATATCTACAAGTAACATAAACCAAAAGTAAGCAACGTATCCATACAACTGCTCTTAAAAAAAGGTTAAAAACTCACAAATAATTTGAAACTAAGCGCGATGAAAGATATCTAAAATTTTTAACTGGGGGAAACTTCAATATTATTCTTATCTTGCAAATAATGTTTCATCCTCAGATATTGTCCTTGTCGAGAATAACCCCACTAGATCTAGTAAAACTAATTGTCAAGGACTTAAAAAGATGTCAATAGCTCGTAATACTCCCAAGTAGTCAATCATCTTCCCAAATATTGCTCGTGCTTGATCTTGTTGAACTACAATATAACAGATAAGAGTCTACCATTGATGTAGTGTTATCCTCTGAAAATTATCCTTTATCAATGTACTAAAAAGTAGTATTTTATTTTATTCAAATTTTGAATCGCTAGTTCATAATTCATTATTAGAAATATACGGAATCTTGAAAATTAATCTTAATGCATTGTATTGGCACCGTTTTTGCCGCAATTAATGGCCATTAAATATGTTGTAAAACTTGCCAAAGGGTAATCCATAACTTAAGAAAACGAGAATTTTCAGAGCAATGATGTAATTAGGGTTGTTAAGACCTCGAGATGATAGAATACGGATCACTTTTTAGTAATGAGGTCTCGAGATAATTATTCTCAAATAATTCAATAAAATCTATTTTCTCTTTGAGAGGGATAGCACGACGGTTTGATCTATAAATTGAAATGCGATTTTTGTAATGCTTTGAAAAATGAAAAATTAATTAAAAACGATTTAAAAAAAGCTATAAACATTAATAAACACATTTTCTAAATAGTACATGTAAAATAAAATTTAAATATGACGAACCTGACCAATTTGAATTCTCCTCATATCTCTTAAACTTTCTGTTAAGATATGGAAATACCGTTTGAACTTCGGATTTATTTATATTATTTCCAAATCAAATGTTTTTTAATTCTGTGTTAGTTTTATTAATTAAATGTATCCATTCAATTTTTAAAAACTGAAAAATTTCTTAACGTTATAAAATAAAACTTTGAGCTCAGCAGATATGAGTTGCATATTGAAGTTGTATTAAATAGTTGTTATTGTATTCAAAAGTTCTATTAAATTTAATTTATTAAAATTATTTGTTAAATTAGATTTTAAAACATTATTTACTATTTTTTTTAACTTTTAATGATTTATTTATTAATTTTTTTCTTGCTATATTCATTTTGCTTTTTTTTTTTTGATAAATCGTATAATCATTGTCATCTGTCAACTTCCAACTAACCAAACACCGCTGTATATTTTATAAACAAGTAAAAATTATCAATAATTTTTATTTGCAAAATAATAAATTGGTAATTAATAAATAAGCAAAATAATAAATTCATAGCAATTCTCATTGCGACTTTTTAAAGAATAATGGATGGAGCATGATAATCTTTTCACTATTTCGAATAATATTTCATAACTAGCGGAATATTCATCTTTAAATTTTATCAAATCTGAGTTCCATATAGTAAGAATTGATAATTTCAGCCTTCTTGAATTTGAAACAGAAATATAAAAAAAATTTAGTCTTTTAAATTACTTCTAAACGGATAAATATTGTTAACTTTTTAAATAACAATTTCTTAAAATCCAGTTTGTTTAAGGTCAATAATAAAATAATGTATTTGAGAAAATTCATAAGTACTCGCACTTAAAGATATCTTATCATGAGAAGAAAGACAAAGATATTTTATATTTGCAAGACGGAAGGGATAAAAATAAGTAAACAAACGCTAAATACGTAATTAATGTTTTCACTTACTGAGAAAGAAAAGAAAGGTTTTGTGAAATAACTGCTGTTTTGTTTTTTCCACTCTATTTACTAAAATAATTGACTTGCTACTAATAAAAAGTTCATAGTCATTACTTTCCCCCAGTACATGTTCTACGGATCGCTGCACATCCTAAATTAGATTTACAAATGCAAAGGCTATAATTATATTTTTCTTTGCAAGTCATTGAGTTGTGATGAGGCAACTACTTAATTCTCCAGTGCAATAGTAAATTTAATTCTATCAAAGAATTGAATGAAATTACTTTGTTGTCGTAAACATGGAGTTAAATCAACGGTTCTCAGATTCTTAGAAATGAATAATTTTATAACTGAAAGGAGCAAAGAAATGAGATAAGCTGTAACACAGAATATAAATTTACCCAATAATATAAATGTAACGGCCTATTAGTATGGTGGTAAAAGATACCTTGACATCTTTATATAATTAATATCTGTCTCTGCCATAAGGAATTTTAAAAGATATATTGAATTATAGAAAATTATAAAAATATGTTTTGAAAAAATACACTTTTATTAGCATACCAAACTGCATTTTTAATAATAATAATCATTTTCTTTTAGTGTTAAATGTGTGAAGTAATAATCCCAGAAATGTAGATATCCCACACAAGAATCTGTTAACGATGGCCGACTGTGCCCAATTATATTTTCTTAGATAATATGGCCTCATTAATTTATTTAATTATTTTTAATTCGGGTGCCTTTAGAGGAAGAATTAGAATTTATTGTACATTGTGTTTTTTCATGAAAATTCTTGTACTTAATTACAATCAAACTTTTCCTTAAGAATCCTATATTAGTTATAAATAGCATCATGCATTACTCAATATAAAGAAATATTATTATTATTAGAAATATTTTGATATTATTATAAATCTTTTCATACGTACAGTGAAAAAGTATTTTTCATATTAATCATAACGGGAATAATAAATCCTTTTGGTAGTCGATTAATCAATAAAAATGATCATAAAAAATGATAAAAATCATATTACTGGTATATTTTTTTCTATTGTTTTTAATTGACTGTTACTCTACAATAAAAAAAAAACCTGTCTTCCAAAGTCCAGAATAACGCATAATTCAATCTTCCTAAAACAGAGCACTAACAATATAAATTTCAAATTTAAGATACAAACCAATAAGTTTTTAATAATATGACTTTAATATATGATAAAAGTTTTTTAAATGATACTAAAGATATTAATTAATGTTCAGTTCTTAAGTCCATCATTTAATAATGAAACTTATATAGAGAAATAGAAAGAAATATGTGTATTTAAAAAATGATCTTTTATCAAAAATTTCAAACTTTTTAAGGATAGATAGAGTTTTTGTAATGCTATTTTGATATGTATGATGCAAATATTTTTGGATTTGTGCAGGTTATCAAGGCTTTTCTCCCTGATATGTTGGAAAAAGATCATGGGCATTTAGTAACTATCTCTAGTCTAGCTGGTCTAGGTGGCAGCCCCAGATTAACAGATTATTGCGCGTCCAAATTTGCAGCCCACGGGCTCATGGATGCTCTCCAGGTTGAATTGCATGCTCAAGGTCGAAAGAACATTCATACAACCGTTATTTGCCCTTTTTTCATCAATACTGGAATGTTCAATGGAGCAGCAACAAGGTAAGTAAGATAAGCAAATGGTTAATTTTTGAAGTAAATAATATTTCTCGTTTAAAGAATAAATATTTCATGATCAAATTGATATACTTTCTTTTCTAAATTTTACTTCTTTTTTTTTTTTTTTTTGATTCAGTAGAGTGCATAAAATAAAAATAAATAAATTGGATATATTAAGTGTAATGTCAAGCTAGGTGAAAATTTCGATTTCAGTCAATGAACTAATGAAAATCCCGTCTTCATCATGTCGATCCTTTGTGGCATCCACTTGTATCTCTTTATGGCACCCATGGATGGGAAAGAGGAATATACAGTAATCATCAAGTAAATGTTAATCTAACAAAACGAATAGTATTACGCAACTTCATTTCTGCTAATAATCACAAGGTGGTCCTTGAAGGTTTCGGTATTCATGCAAATAATAAATACAGTATGATGTGGATGTTTTTAAGTTTAAATTATGTTTAAGTTCGTATCAATTTTAAATATTTGCAATTGTGTTTTCAAACAATGTAAGTTTGTATAACTAACATCAAATCAATCTAGTTATTTAGATGAGGAACTTTTCGGTTTCATTAAGTTTATTTTCCAGCAATAAAAAATCAAACATGAAAGAAAATTTAGTTTCAAACTGACACTTTCGGTACCACAATGTACTATGGCTCAGTTTTCCTAGAAAGTTTCCGAAGAAGGTATTTTAACCTTAATATATAGTAGCAACGTCACTCTTCCATTCAAATATTATCTTAGGCATATTGAGTCATTTTGACCATCAGAAGCTATCATGCTTATCTCTTTATTATAGGTCGTTAACTTAAAACTTACATTGTTACGCTTGAGCCAAAGCAACAATGCACCGAACTCAATTCAAAGCTAGAAACAAGATAGTTTGTAAAATTATGTGGTGGGACCTACTTATGAGCTTCCAACGTCAAATGTTCGCGTTGTAAGACAATCCGCATGTTGTCAATCTTTTATACTCAAATCAAAGGAAGTTTCAACCATTCAAAATCAAACATTGCTTTGCTTCACGACATATGTCCTTTTTCCATCGTCAATCATATAGACAATCATTTTTTTTTTTATATCTCAGTGTTAGAATTAAATTAGAACAAAATAATACCATCATTACAGCAGCAACTTCTTCCCCATCAACCAGCCCATTCAACATTGGATCAAATATCCGCCACACCGAGAAGCAGAAACACTACTGAGAATTATGTGACTCAAACCTTGGACGAAATTTTTGAGTCAAAGTTCAAAGTCTCGTGTAACATCGACTATATATGCGGCATTAGTGAAAAAATGGAAAGATGTTTTTTAGCAACGCAATTTTCTTCTGCCGAGGACGTCCATTGAATCTAGATTGTTTGTTCAATTTCACTTTTATTGTAGATTTGCATGAATTCCTTTACTTTTTATAATAAAAGCGGGATGATACAATAATGAAAGGGTAAATTGTGCCTTCTCATTTAAGAACTCTTGATTTTAAGCAAATTGTATAACCTTTTTCTTCCGTAACGTTTTATCAGTAGATTTAAAATGAAAGTTTGCATTTTATTTAAAGAAAAAGGGATGATAGCCTGAGCTAGGTGGTATCAAGAATAATGATATCGCTGCTGCCATTGATGTCCCAACAATCAAACAATTTATATTGAAGTTAGCTGAAAAATTTTATAAATCAACAGAAGGTATAGAGAACCCAACACTGGAAAATTTACGGTCATATGACGCATATGATAAAGTAAATAAATAAGTACAGATTCCACTGCACTCTCATTCTTCAACCTTTATAGCCTCAACCAGTCAACTTGATTATCTTGTAATCATAATTACAATAATTGATTTTATTATTACTATATTTTTTTCATATCTTCTAAATTCTCATATTCAAACGTTATTCTGGATTATGAAACGATGTACACAAATTACAAAGGTCAATGTAAATTGTTCCAAAGTCCAACCCAGAGAGACTTACAAATGATGGCCCCACTAAGCTGTAATCTCTCAAACAACTTGGCTGAAAAGGAGTTGCTATTCATCAATTATTCCTAATAGTAGAGTAGAATACGATATTATTGCGAGAACGAGGATGTTTAGTATTTAAATTAAGAGTATTTGTTCCTTGTAATTTATTCATGGGATCAACATATGATAGTACTTTTTATCAATTACATTTTTTTACAGGTATCTGAAAATTTCAACCTGAGGTTCACTTCATCTCTGTACAAGGATAGAGACTAAAAATGAAACATAGCTCCTGTAAGCTACACTGAAATTAAATAATTGAAAACAAAAAATACACCCAATAAGCAATCTATATTATCGAGAGATAAAAAGAGTAAAATAATGAAACTAATTGCTTTCTATGCGAGTATTTTACAAAACCTGTTTTCATAAAATACTAATACTCTATAAGTAAATTATTCATTTTAATAAAATTTCAGGCCTTGAATTTGGGGAAAGATAAATGCTTGCACACTACTCCAATTTATTTTCTTTACACATATATATATATATATATATATATATATATACAGATATATATATATATATATATATATATATCAGTTTTGATTGAAAGCAGTTTGCACAGTCGGGTTCGAAATCAGGAAGACAGCAGGTTGAATCTTTTATTCCATCTCGCGAGGCAAGCCTTATTTTCAAGCAGTGTGGATACAAACACACTTGCAGGCAAAGAGATTTTTAAAAAAAGGTCGAAACAATTATATTTGGTCGTATATATTATGATATTCTCATAAATCACACACGTGTAGCAGTACATATAAGAAGTCCGAGAGGAATTCTTATATGTATTGTCCTTAGTTTGACCTTTAGACGAGAGAAACGCAGGAATCCCCCCAAACTACCCACCTAGATCAGTGATTTATTATCCACCCACTCCTCACATGGAGTAATCAGTGATCGCTGATTATATACTATTAAATTATCATGTATGCTGATTTTTTATTTTGAAAAGTCATATATTTTTCTTATGCTTTTTTTAACATCTAACTCAATATGTCTAACTTACAGGATCTTCAGTAATTTAGAACCTGATTTTGTAGCAGAAGAAGTTGTGACTTCAGTTTTGTGTAACAAATTTCTGGTTCTAATTCCTCGATTCTTCCATACTTTATATCAATTAAAAGTGTGAGTAAAAAGTTTAATTACATTATGAAACAGTCAAATTATAGATGACAAGAAGCTTTAATATTAAGTGATAAAACTTTGAAACACTGTAATCTATTCAGATTGCTGATACAGATTTCATTTATTCTGTTTATTTCCCAACAATACTAGTATTAGTATGTAATTTTGTACATTATTATATAGAAAAATACTATTTGGAATAAGAATGTGACCTATAGTTTTGCGACTGTTTACTAATAGGGGAATAAATTAAAATTGTGTCAATAAAACATGTCTGACAAACATATTCTTTATATATTCAAGTTCTTCATTTGACCTTACACTCAAAAATGCTCAGCTTCCAAACTACTAATTTATCAAATTAAAGATAAATATATAAATCATTAGTAACCTGTTGAATTTCTCACAAGCATTTAAAAATCAACTCTTTCAATAAAAATATTTGATTTCAACTTTACTGAGCTACTAAATATAGAAGAAATTTCAATGTTTACTATACTGAAATATTTTCTGGAAGCTGTGCTAATACAAGCTGCTAGCGCTGCCAGGAAAACATTATTCTTAAAATTTTCAACATTCAGCATGATTAATATTTGTGTGCTGAGAAGCAAAGGCACTATGTTCCTTTGTCTCAATATGAGACACTACACAGATGTACAGGTCACCTGTCATATTGCAATTGGTGCCCTTTACCACCTGGATATGTATAAAGTTAATGAAATAAATAAAATTTACTTTTTCATATCCGAGTGAAACTGGAAATATTTATAAGTTTTAGATTTTTCTAAATTACAAGCATAATTTAATACAATTTAGATTTTTTGATCAAAAAATATTTAGATTAATATTTTAATGTTAGTACTGATAAATGGTTGAACAGGAATAGGTGAGCATATTTTTGAAAAAAATCATTGAAAGAATTTTAATGTTTCTAAAAAATCCAAAATAATAAATAAATAGAACCATTGTTTTAAATAAAGTGACACATTTTGGAATTCTTTATTGTATTCTATGTTAACATGACACTAAAGAGTTGGAATTTCCTTTCACCTTTTTCTATTACTCAAATTTAATAACAATTTTTGCTTTTTAAATCTGATTAGTAACCCTGAGAAAAATATCTTGTTAGTGTATCAATATAAATGATATTTCATTTACATAGTAATATACAATCCTAATTTAAGTAAACATTTGAAACATACAGACAATTTGAAAAATGTTGGAAGCATCATAATGTGTTACAGATTACAATATACAAGAGTAAAATTTTACTATTAATTTAAGAATCACTTTTATCATTAGATTTTTTGACAATTCCTTCATATCTTCAATTACAATTTTAATTATTTATTTACTTTTACAAAATACTAAAAAAAATATTGTTTTACAGATTGATGCCAGCTCGGTCTTTCTTGGCTCTTCATGATGCAACAGGGGGTACAGATTCAATGGCTAAATTCACAGGAAGAAATTCTAAAAAAGTGCAATGAACATAAGCGTCTGGAAGACCTCTTATTTTTTTATGTACAAATTTTTTAAATAAAAAAAATAAGTTATTGTGAATCAAAATTTTACAGAGAGAGGAAAACTCAAAAAGTGTAAGTTATTTTGAAAAGAATTTTTATGCATTTCACTGCATTAGAAAATACATTGCAATCTTAGTTTTTATGGCTATTAGTCAATATATATATTCTACATTTTTAAACAACAAGCACAGATTTTTAAAAATGTTATATTCTTCAGATAATCTCATTAAAACTTTTTTCTTACAACTTATGTTTCAATTTATTAAATCCTACAAACAGACATCACATAAAGAAATGCTGTTTATTTTTTTATAAATAAACAGTGTTGTCGACTGACTGACTTTAGACCGTTTATAGACTACCACAAGAAACATGATCCAATTAATTCCTTAAAGTGGTCACTGGCTAATGAAATTCAAAGCATCCTTCTATAGCAGAAGATTGGAACTGTTTTTTGTTTTGTTAAAAGTGTAATATTCGAAGAAAATATAACTAATACAAGTTTTTAATTGATAGGCTTACAATAAAAAAAACTGTTGATTTATCTAAAAAAAATTTATACAGATATTTTTTTTCAAATTTACAACAGGGAAAAGGATAATTATTTACAACATTTAAGATTTTTTTCCCCAACTATAACTATAATTTCTAAACCATTAGAAATAAACATTAGACCGAAATTCATAAGGACAACATAAATATTTAATTTTCAAAAAGGTTATATATGCCATTTAAATTGTTAAAATACCGTTAACATTTGTGAATTTTAAGGCTCCATACAGAGAGAAATCCTACTTTGAGAAAAGGATATTCAAATGCAATTGTTATCTGCAATTTAACAAACAAAATGCATTACATTTTTAGACATAATCACTATTAATTTTTAACACATCAATATTTTTATTGGCCTGGATTTCAATCAAATCAAAATTATTAAGATAGTTACTAACCAATTATCAGACCAAATGGAGAGTTCTATGATTTATGAAAATTCAAAATACTATTCAATCTTTGTCAGGATAAATTGTCAAAATATAATATATTTAATTATACTCACGGTATTTATGATCTTTATGTCTGTCGAACAACGTTAATGTACATATGCGTTTGCCGAACTCATCTAAATCGTAATAAATAAATTAAAACACATGCATTTTCAAGAAATTATTAAAACAAAACAATAACCTAAGTTCAGTCAAACACATTTTGATTACATTAAAAATGTAAGTCAGAATCGTTAAGATTCTTAAATAAGGAGGCATTTAAAAGTGCATTGCCTAGGGCAATAAAATATTCCATTTATTTATTTAATAAATTTAAAATGACTGCCACTAAAATAAAAAGTATTGTTTATGAAAGGGGGAAAAACTATTTCAATTCCCCTATTAAGTATAAATAATTCACAAGAATGCATGCAGATATTCTGACAACTACTACAGAAAAAACGTTGTTGAAAAAGTTGCCTGAATCTGAAGTCTTGCATATGTACATAAATTGTAAATATGGATATAATAGTAAAATAGTACTTTCTTTTCCCTCAACAAATTAATAAGACTTGAAATTTCTGCATCGGAAAAACTTTTATTGATTATTAATATACAATTTATATGCCTATTGTCAAGTTTTTATTAAATTTGATATTAGTTTACACAACAAAAAGATCCTTTTATAAGATCTATTAAATTTTATTTATTGATGGAATTTTCAAATATAGTAACATTAAACATTATCACTAATCTATTTTTAGATAAGAATAAAAATGTTCCAAGTATTTTGAAGAAAAATACTTTGTACAGCAAAGACTATACAAAGTAATATATTGTTTGAAGCAGTTCACACGATTTGATACACAGTTACAGACACTGACAAAACCTGAATAATCTATTTTGAGGCAATTTTTCCTCTATAATATTTTTGTCCTAAACAAAAATGAGTACCTTAAATGGGTATATAAATATGTTGTATTATAAGCATCTTCTAATCTAATGTTGGAGCAAGACCTTCTCAAACGCATTTTTAAAAATAAAACTTGCATAAAGAATTGATTAAAAACTTTAAAAAATAAAAATCATAAGATGGCAATAAAAGAAAGAAAACAAAATATCTGATCAATATAATACAAGACAGTTAATCGGAAAACTAGATCATTTACACTTGCTTAGAAAGAAACTCATCACTTTGTATTTATAAATCATATTTAAAAATCTTTTCAATTTAACTGAAAATCCTGCCCATATATCTTGAAATCATAAGTTGCATCAATGTTAACATTTGAATTAATTAAAGCAATTGAAAAATCTAGTCCAATTCTAATGTCATTTACCATTTCTGGTTATTCCATATCTTATTAATTGGAAGCTTATCAAACTAAGGAACTAATAAATATGAAAACTTGATACAAATCAAATCGCGATTTCATTGAGCATTATTATCAATTTATAATAAGTAAATGTGCTGCTGAACTTTCTGTATTCTATTTAGAATATACAAATCTTAAGTGAAATAATTCTTTTATTTTAAACAAGATTCGAGCGATTCTGTAAATTTTCTCTATGACGATTTAAAAGCTCATTGTTTCCCTCAGTGATAACATTGTATAAAGAAAGCCTTGTGTAGAAATTCTCAACAAAAGAATCCTGCAAGAAAGATACAATTTCGAGACAAACTTGTCGGTACATATTCGTCGGTACAAATCATTTGTTACTCATTTATGAATGCAACCGAAATATGTATTTTATAATTATCAATACAATGTAAAACTGTTATTTTATTTAATTTCATACTCCCGCCAAATGATAAATAATCTTGATTCTCATATTTTAAGAAAATAATTCTCCTTAACAATTTTAATATCTAAACATAAAGCCTAAATCATTAGTTTAACATTAAGAAATAAATACAATTTTACACAATATAAATATTATAATTTCTACAAATTTTGCATATTATTATTTAGATTCCATCACAATTTTAATCTGTTGGATCCCTAGCATAAAGTTTCAGATATAGATTGAGGGATTACATGAACTACATTATTTAAGGAATGTGTCTTTCTTGGTATTTACCCTAGATGCCATTTTATGCCAGTACTCATTTGATAAAGCCTATGAGTAAAAATTGACTAATTTTGAATCATTAAGTTTATTTCAGTATTTCAGAGGTAAAATAGATGTTATATATAGATTGCAGCATTTATTATTAAATTGCTTTCTAGTACTTTTTCACATTACTCATTTCATAATAAAAACACTTAAAGAATACCCGATTGTTAAAACTTGAGTATATTGAGCAAGAACAATTTCTTCCCATACAAAATGCACTGAATATGCTTTCTAAAATGTATGAAGGAATTAGAATTCTATAAATAGCCTACAAAAAATATGTAGGTTAACTCGGGTCCGAACTAATTGGTCTAATAAGCATAAAAGTAGCATACACAAATACAAGTTCAAAACATCTATTATCAGGAAGAATAGATTAGGCTATTCTGCAAAAAGAAATGAAATCCTGAAATGCCATTACATTTGTTTCTTCTTAAAAAGAAATGAAATATATGTTCTTTTTTGTGTGTATCAAATTAGGCAATAAATACAAGCACCTTTTTTACAAAGGCCAAGGAAGATGATTTAAGTGATTCAACTACTAGCCCTTTTCATAATATTTTGAGGATTCTAATTGACAAGAAAATTGAAATCATTTTTAATTTAATTACATTTTAAGATAATCTGAATTTGCAAGATAATAAATCAAATAAAGTTTAATTTTGTAATAACTGAAAATAACTAAAATCTGAGCAAAATAAATGTTAGCAAATATGATAGAAAACTGTTTATTATGAATTAATCTTGCTGAATATAAAGAAAAATAAAATCAGGATAGAATTCAAGAAGAAACCCTGCATATTAAGATATGTGCATTTATTTCATTATGATTGTGAAAGCAAAATTCTAAAAGATTATGCAAGGCAATAAAAACATCCTAATTTAAATTATAGTTCAAGTTATTTCACAAATTGCAATATTATATATATATAATATTTTTTAGGTTCAATAAAATTTTAGGAGGAAGAAAAAACACTACATTTTAAATGAAACAAAGTAAAATTCATAAAAAAAGTTTAAATAATAATACCTTTTCAAAAGTAGATTCTTCTACTACCCAGATTTTGTTTTAAGGCATTTGAAAGCCGTTTGTAACACTGGCACTGGAAATTAGTAGTCCCTTTGGAAATTTTCAAGTATATTTTTATTTCAATATATAAAAAGCAGCTTATGAAATTTTTAGTTCTAAAATCTTTAAGGCAGCATTAACTCCATTCAAATAATACCTTTTATAAATCAGGATGGCTAGTCCCCCCCCTTGACTGTACATTTTGAGCAATAAATTCACCTATTAAGTTATCTTGTTAGAAGTTTCTTTAGAGCAATTGAAAAGCATATTTTCATGTTCTTATACAGTGAAAGTTCCAGTTTTAAAATTTGATGAATAAAGAATACTTTTAAATTAATATTTTCCTAATCAGAAAAAAATTCACAATTACCATTATTTGTAGTTAGTATATAGTTTTTTTATACATTTTTTAAATCCTAATTTATAATAAAAGATGAGTCAAACAAAGTACTATTTATATCAATTCCATTTCTGTAGTTATATTGCTAAAAAATTCTAAAATATTGTATATTTCCTATGAATAAATCTTAACAAATTTTGTAATGCTTAAAATCTCACATTTAAATTACTGTCAATATAATTAAATAAAATGAGATGAAATGTTGGTTCTAGAGTAAAATGCAATAACTTATTATTGTTTCAAAATTTATAATGTGAAGAATCATAGTAATAAATTGCATAGTTGATTAAAAACTTACCAAATAAATAAAGGATTGCATTCTTTGTTTTTTCTGACACAGAAGAATGGTGCTGGCTATGCTATAAGAAGCAAAAAGTGAAATCATATCAATGTAAAAAAAAGTGAAATAAAGGGAAAGGTAATCTTTAAATGTTAACAAAATTTAAATAAATGAATAAAATCTAATTGACAATGTAAAAGCAAAAACATGGACATGAGATGCTTTATCATACACGAAGGATAGTGGAATGTTAGGATTTTGAAAAAAAAAACTGCAAACGTATATTGAAATTTGGGCAATCTGACAGCATTGGTCAGGTATTTGACTGTTACAGCACAATTGTGATTGTCTTCCTAGAAAGAAATGGAGTAAACATTGAATTTTGAATGTTCAATTTGTAAATGAGTCAAATCTGTATATGCTTTCTGGTTTGTTAGTAAAGGTTAAGATTGCCTAAGAGGTTTAACAATATGAAGTTTGTTTTAAAAGTCCCCCTGAAATTACCATTTGGGTTAAAGATGTTTTTTAATTAAATTTTTTTAAAAATCGTTGACAGGTATAGTGGTTATGAATGGAATAATCGCTAATTCGGCAGCCTTGCATGCCTCCTCTTTGCCTAAAATTTCCACATAAGATGGTATCCAATAGACCAAAATTGTGAAACCAAGGAAATCAATTTATTAAAAAGGTTTAACACTGTTAAAATCAAAGGATGGTAATGAGATAAAATGATTTCAGACTATAAAAACCTTAAGAAAGTTTGAATAAATGATTAAATATTTATACAAGCTATTAGGAATTTCTTCTAATACATAAAAAGCAGTACCTATTTCTACAGTGAAAACTAAATAGGATTTTATAAATTATAGAATTCGTTATAACAATGCTATATTTTCTCCATCTTTCAGTAAATTTTATATTGATTATATCCCACAAAGCTGGTCAGAATAAAAATGACTAAAAAAATCAGAAATTGGAAAATATTAGACACAGCACACATTTAAAATAAAATGAATACTTTGAAATAAAATTCATATTTATCAATCATTAACTACAAAAGCAACTTTAAATTATCCTTTCAATTGTTACATAGCAAAGTATATACCAAATTAGGTTGAATTAATGTTAATAAAATATCTTCATTAATTTTATCAATCTACAAAATTAAAGATTATTAACTCACTATTGCTAGCAAAAGTGATAAAAGAAAATGAAATAAAGCAGAATGAAAAAGTTTAAAGAAAAGAACATTGTTATAGGTATCATAAAGTAAAGAAAATAGTAAGTCTCTTCTAGGTTTTCTTTTTAAGATATTTTTGAAAATTTAAAATGGTATGATAATGTATTAGAACAATATACTGAAAGTGTTATAAATATTTCTCTTTTAAACTTGAAAAAAAAATTAAATTCATTACTTAAATGAAAGAAACAAGTAATATAAAAAGTTACTAGTAATTTTTAAAAATCAATTCCTACTTAGGTTAACAAAGAAAAATTTTATTTTAGTAACTTTTTATTAAATAATTACACTAAATATAAATATGTATATAAATTAGACAGAACCACAATATTAAGTGGCAAAATAGAAAGCGAATTTCCTAGCAATTTCCATTCTCTTTTCTATATATGGTGATGGAACTCGCAGCACAAGGTTTGCGAATCCAACGCCATACCAACCAGACTATCCCGGCCTGACAATTACATTTACTATAAATTTTTGATCCAAAAATTGGCGTTGAACTGGCGTTGAATTTTTAACGCCAATTGAGGATTCAAAAAAAAATTGTGACAACGCAAAGTGCGTGATTTTTCTATACCAGTTGGGGAAAGCAATACAGATATAATCTTTATTCTATTATTTTAATTCGAAAGTACTTGAAAATTAATCCGAAAAATTGATTAATTAACAATGTTTAATTTTAAATGTCACAAACCTTAAGAAAATAAACAGAATCATTGGAAATAATCGGGCGAAAAAATGTTAAGCCTAACCTCATTAGTGTGGGGAAAAAACAAGCTAAATTCATCACTTACTTGGCGGTGGGGAAATGAAAACTTTTGGCGAGAAAGTTAGTTTTCAATTAATTGATAAAACAATAGTGAATTAATATTTAAAAAAAAACCTGTATTAACATCAAATGCCATCCATTACTAGTTTTAAAAAATTTATTTGACCTTTTGGATGAATAAAAATATTTTACTAACGATTGAAAATTTTAACAGGATTTATAAGAACCCCTTCAATTGTATAATAAAAATCCTTTTCTTGACTTGCAAGTACTATTGAACATTTAACACAATTACAGAGAACAATAAAAAATATTTCTAAAATATTTAAGTCATCTGATAAAATTATCATTAAATCCTAGGATTGTTTTAAAAAAGTTAGTATGAAAATTTTAAATCTAAAAATATGTTCAATATTGTAACTTTTCAAATAAGTTTAATATTTTCATAATTAATATACTTTAAATTTGAAATTCTTTATCGTAGTACAACAAATGGAAGAATGGCAACGGACTGGAATACATTAATTAATCAAAAATTCTATTTTATAAAATATAGTTATATCAACAAAGAAACAGAATTACAAAACAAGCTAGGCATATATGCAATAATAAAAACAATATAAAGATGACTTTTTATAAAACAAAATTAACTAGATTTTAAAATAATAATATGTATTTAAAAAGCATAGGTATTATGTTTCAGGAATTTTCATATTTCTTTATTTTAATTATATTAAAACTTCCTCGACCTTTTCTTTTAAAACTCGGCTTGCCAACTTTCATAAAAAAATTAGAATCAATGAAGTCACCACACAAATGCTATTGCTTTAAAGCAGGGATGCACAGCCTATGGCTTGAGAATGTTGTTAATAAAATAAAACTAAATTAAAATGAAATGAGAGTTTTTGAAATAAACAAGATAAAAATCTGATACGAAAACAACCTACATCAGAATAAATAGTTTACAGTTGTTCATCAAGTTTATTTACTTTTTATTATGCAGCTTTTCAGTTTGTTCCCTTCATGGCTACCTGCGAGTACGATTTTGCTATAGGAGAAGCTCGCGGACGTGAAAAATGTTCACAGATGAAAATGCAGTACGAGGATCCAATGCAAATCTTTCATTCGCATTTGACGATCGTTTTTCAGAATTTGAAAAGTGCCGAACAAAAATTGGTGTATTTGCTTCTCCATTGGTGTAAATCTAGTGGATGAGAGTATGCAGTTAGTCTTAATTAATTTACAGAATTCCGATTTTTTCAAAAATCAATTCAAAGAAAAACCGATATTAGAATTTTATAAAGATTTACCCGAGGAATTCTTGTGCTTAAAATAAAATCCAGCTGCATGTGCAACTTTCTTTAGTAGAACTTACATTTATGAGCAAACTTTCTCACTAATGAATTTAAACAAATAAAAAATAAGAAATTGAACAGCAGATGAAAACCTTTCTGCTGTTCTATGTATTGCCACAACCAATCTTAAGCTCAACATAAAATCAATAACTTCAAATATTCAGTCCCAGCCATCTCATTAATTTTTACTAATTTTGATTAATTATTTTTTTCTCAAAATTTAAATTGTGATCTCTGCATAATTACCAAAACGTTTTCCTCTGTTATTCCATTTCAAGTTTACCCCCTTTTTAGCAGGAATCTTCTTTTAGGTAAAGTATTTTACACATAGCTATAATGTTTGTGTTTTATTCATTTATTTATTACATAATGTGTGCATGAGTAAAATAAATAAAGTAATAATTGTAATTCCTACGTATTGCCACAAAAAAAACCCCTAGTATTTTCACATTTTTAATATGTTTTAACACTCATGTGCTGTTTTGGCCCTCGTCATGATCCCTTTTTGTATTTTGGCCACTCATCCTAAAAAGGTTGTGCATCCCTGCTTTAAAGAGAAGCAAAATGTAACAGGGAATATGTTAAAAACCAAAATATGCAAGTATTTCTCACCAAGTACTAAATATATTATACATCTACTCTACTAAACCAATAAATTGTATTTTCAGCAAACACACAAAAATAAATATAGTATTTCCTTCTATGGTAAAAAGCTTCATACAGAATAAAATTTACAAACTAATGCTATTTTGGTTTTTTTTATTTGTGTGACAATTAGACTATATATTTAATATATAGTGTGTTCTAATATTGGACCGACAGAAGGTTGTAAGTAGATATCAAGAAAAAGGAAAACTATAATGGACCTTACTAACACAACCCAAGTTGAGATAGTAAAAATCGCGAGCACACACACACACACATACAAAATGCACCGAGATTTTGTTATTGTGTGTTACCGCTAAAAAGTATAATAATCTTTTTTCACAAGATTTGTTTACAAATGATGGCAACACTGTTTTGACATCTATTCACTTTCTGTTTTGGAGGGGCAGGGTAAGTAAATGAATAATGAATGCAAGCATGAATAATAATTCGTTTCTATTATTTAAGCTTGGCATTTAGAACCTGGATGTGCTTATAAATGAGCACATGGTTACACTAAATTTTTTCTTCTCTTGTATTCAGAATGTGTTTTTTTTTCTGTTTGTAGATCACCATTTGGTTCAATTGATTTTAATAATTCTCATGCATTTTTAATAATTCTACAACTTTTAAAAAATTCTAATAACAATTCTACAATATTTTTTTAATACCTCAAGTCTTTGTATAAATTTATTCATTTTATTGTTCATTTAAAATATTTATTTTACTTCTCAGTATTCCTGCTTGGCATGGAAATTATCCACCCACACCTATGAATGTGTTGACAAAATTTTCTAGATGGAGGAAGCATTTTTTTTTTGGTGGTTTTCATCCTATAAATGAGTGTTGAAACATCAAGTTCCAATTCGAAGTTTTCCCCTCTTGATATATATTAACAATTCAATTGTTAAACATTGTGTATAATGAAAACTGGTTTGCTATTGGAATCAATAACTACAGAATGACACAATCCTAATCTTTAATAATGCAGAAAAACACATAAAAAAGCAAAAAGAGTTTTTAATTTTCTACTTTACCAAATAAAAGCTGGCAAATCATCCTCTCAGTTTTGTAATAAGACCATTACATCAGATTCTATACTATAAAATGAGAAGAAGAAAAAACTCTTACGAAAATTAATAAAAATATTTAAAAATTTATTTGTACGTATAAATACAAAATTTACTGTAGAACATAAATGAAAACCATCAGAATTAAAGGTAATCATATGAATATTTTAGATTTGTCAGTAATTACTCAGTCAATAGATTTATTAGAAATTTATTAGTTGTATGTATTCATTTAATATGAGAATTTTAAAGGTGAAATCTTCAGAATCACATAAGCTTCACAGGAAAATATTAATAGTGAAATTTTTTTGAATATTTAGTCCTTTTAGCTGAAAAATTCTTGATACTAAAACAAGTAAAATTAAACAGTAAAATAGAATATGACTGAAAGAAATGTAAAATATTATATTTCTATAAGGCTGAATTCTATAGATTTCAATATTATTGATCACTAAGTAGATAATATTGAGAAGTACCACAAATTAGAATAATTTTTACTAAAATGGCTTTGCATTATTATTCTTTAGCATAGTTTAGAATGAATTTAAATATAATTTCCATTGATGAGTTTTCGTTTATGACCCTTATAAGAGAAAGTTCAAAGTAGGACATGCTGCACTATAGAAATTAAAGCAGCAGCATCATAATATAAAAGTAATATAACAAATATGAAATTAAGAAACATCAAAAATAAAATTTAAAATCTATATGAAGGAAATCAAGTAATGACAAATTATTTCACTCACAAAGTTCTAATAGCAAACATTTGTAAGAATGATGAAAGATCAGAAGTAAAACAGGGTATTTAGTTAAAATATGAGAGGTAGAATTTACAAAACCATTATTAGATTAGAGTAGATTAGAAGTCATTCTTCAAAAATTTAATATCTATACAATGTGTGTTACTTAATCTAGACTTAGCTAGAGAGAAAAGAAATCAAAATGTTCATTATTAAGTTCCTTAGCAAAATTATAGTTCTTTTTAATAATTAATATAAATACCACATGTTTTTATAGAGAATTTGAAATAGGAAATAATTATATTAATCATTTATTTAAATACTCTCAACAAGTTTAGTTTCTGACATCAACATCACAAAATATTTCATATATAACATCTAAGTTGATAAAACACTTATCAGTGCCACTGGATTGACTGTCCAAGTTTTAAGAAAAATTTCAGTAAACTTTGCTAAAACATTTCTAATATTTTGAATGATAACTATGACAGAAATAAAAGTTTTTCAATTTCCATTGCAACATAATTACTTTTTCATACAGATAGAACTAAATAGTATGTCAAACAGGCAGCTTTTCTGCTTGAAGTTCCAAATACAAGATATCAGGGACAAATATTCTCCAGCTTTCTTCTAGAGAATTCTCTAAGTTTGTGATGGCCTTATAACTGGAATATTCATCAAATTGACAAAATACAAATTTGGTTTTAGACTGTGATGTAATGATTTCCACAAATAAAGTTTACAAGGAAGACAAGTAAATAAACCAATCTTCATGGCTAAATTTTTGTGCATTGCTTTCCATTTTATTTCCCTTATTACATGAGCAATATAGTAGTGTAAATATACCACTATATTCTGAAAATTAGCAGGACTTTTAACAATATTAACTTTTAAATGGCATTTTTGACACTGTTCTGAAAATTAATGGAGTCAAAATATGTTTCTTACCATTCCATCAAGATCTAAATTTTTCTCAAGTAAATAATATTTCCTGCACCAAAATTTAAATGAAGCCTTTAAGTATTTTTTTCTTTTCCTATTTGTTTATAGCAGATGACAAGAGTCATATTTTTAACAATATTTAATATTTAGTTACAAAACTAAATATTAAATCAAATTTACAAGAATAAAGTAAAATCCTAGCTTGCTATTTCACACAATATAATCATTTAAAGATTGTTTTCTAGAAAATATTAAATCGGAGTAGGATTGCATGGCAAGATTTTCTCTGATCAACAAGACAGTTTTACTTTTACAATAAAAGGAGATAGTTCATAAGTAGTTGATAGAAAAAAATAGTGCAGCTGTGATGTCAAGGAACTTCAGATTTTAATTGGTGGTAAAGTTATAAAAAATTAATGATGATGAACCTAAAGGAAAAATTAAATTCCACATAAGAAACTATTTTTGAAAAAATCTAGAAAGAATCTTTCCAGAAGGCAAATCTAGAAGGCATTCTTGAGAATGATAGCTATTTAATGAAAAAAAATATTCAACATAAGAATCCATTAAAAAATCTAGTAGGCATCTTCCAAGAGACCATACAGTTTGGAGGAGGATAACTGATTGAGGAAAGAATATCCGATCTGTCACTAAATTCTTTTTACAAGTGTAGAAATTGGGCAGCTTAGCAGGAAATATAAATTGCTGGAGAAAATTTGCAATAAAGACAATTTAATAAATAATTTTCAGAAAATAGATAGGCTTAGATTATGAGATATTATTTATTTTATAAAAAAATTTGATTTATAAATAGATTACAAGACAGTATATTAACTAAGTTCTTGTGATGTACAAAATTCACACATGCACACAAAATGTAACAGAAGATATTAGCATTGCTTTAAAAATATAAATAGAATGATAATAATAAAAAAATAATATTTTCACCAAAAAAATTTCTTTTTTGTTACTAGTAAAAAACAATATAAAAAAAAGTGTGTTTCTAAAACCTAGGACCAGGTCAAATTTAAAAATAAGTTATTCTTGGTGAATAATGAAAATAAAATGATAATATTTTCACCAAAAAAAATATATTTCTTCTTTTTTGTTTGCCATGAAACATAATTTATTAGTAACATAGTTTGCAACTGAAATCACTACAATTTTTTCAACAGTTGGTAAAGCAATGCAATATATAGGATAAAACCTGAATATTCTTCCTACCACTGTATGATGTTCCTTTCAGAAATTCGACTGCCAAAACAAGGAATTATATATTTCACAGAATTAAGTATCATTTTTGATGTCATGACAGAACAAATGCTGCAAAAAAAGAAGTTATTTCTCGTGTGAGAGACAAGTTCTCATGAAAGAAGAATGACATAATGAGCCTTTATAAACCATTTCTTAGACAAATGTCCTATCCTAGGTAATGCATTACTTCACTCATCATAAAACTATCAGATGGTTTCAGTTTTAACTAAAAACAATTGTTTAACAATTGTGACCAATATATTGAATGAAATTTCATTCATTTCCATCCTTTATACGCATCCTTCTATCTTCGTTAGCTAATTATTCATTTTTAAAGTTGCTTTAGAACTATTTTGTATAATTTAATTTCTTATACTTTTGAGATACTAAAATTTTGTAATTCAACGATTTGTTTTGCTTTCAGATTATCTATATTGCTTGGATTTAATAAACAGTTTTTGTTAATTTTCTTCTGAAAATTGGAATATAACAAATGCCTAATTTAGAGGTCTAACTACACAACACGGTCTTTCACAAAAATTTATGCAATATTTACTTAGCCAGTTTATTTCTTTTCTTCAATTTCCTTAAAATACAGTAATGAGGAGGAGAATTTATTTTAGTCAAAAAAATAATAATAATGTAATTCCATTAATATATTTTCTAATTACCACCAATCCTATTTTTATTAATAAGTTTTTATAATTAAGAGATAAAATGAACATTTTTATAAGTTTATGGTGAGGTGAAAATATTGTTAAATGTCCGAAACATTCGGAAAATTGTTTGTAGTCAGTTCATAAATAGAAATAGCCTGACTTTACAGAGCTCTTGTACATTAACCGTACGTCATTGGCAAATATAGTGAAAAAACTAAAATGACATATTTGGCTTTTAACACATTGACAGCCGCATTACGCGCCTGTGCATAATAGATATATTATAGCACCAAACCATCCATCATATTAGATAACCCCATCTCAACTATAGTTAAGAGATAGCAAAGAAGGGGCCATTCAACAAGATAGATGGTCGAAATAACAGACGTGAGTCGTGGCAGTGAATACGTTTACCGGGGCGTAGTTAATATAAAAGCACCTTTTAAATATGTCAAGTAGAAAAATATTAAGTACAGTACATAACTATAATATAATATATATATAAGTAGTACACAATATATATAAGTAGTACATAACTATATATATAAGAAGTACATAACTATAAGCTGCAGTCACATATTCATAAAAAACGATCAAGATAAAAGCAGAATTTAAAAAAAAAGAATTTTAAATTATTTTAAAAGTTGATTTTCATTTTGATATCATCAAAATGCTTTTCCTAACTTTTTTCCAAGTAATATTTGTATAATTGGGCAAAAAAATTTGGAGTCTCACAAATTGTATTGATTATTCTCAGAACATTTAACAAATCATTTTTTATGATTTATTAGTTCAAAAAAAAAATAGTGTGATTTTTTCCCCAATTTTTGCATGGATAGAAAAATTATTAGATTATAACAAAACCTTTTCTCTTGCTACATCACTTTTGATTCCAATAAATTTTCTTGCAACATCATTAGAATGCTTTTAATTCATGTAAAATTTGTCATAATTAATATAAATACACAAAAAATATTAAATTCTTGATTCAATTGTTTTGGCAGAGCAAATGTTGTTATATCAAGAAATCTAATGGATCAAGTCAATGCAAAACAGGAGTACATACTAAAAAAACGAGAAAGCTTGCAATTTCATTTCAAAAATTTAGAAAATTATTATAATAAAAAATCAAACAAAAATTCACATAAATCAGAATATTAACATAATGCATTCATAAACATATTCATTTTTAAACATATGCATAAGCAAAAAATGAAATACATCCTTAAAATTTATTGATAGTCACCTTATTTTTCATAAAAACTTACCTTTTTGCTTTCTCAGGATGTAAAAAATTTACTTAGTTTTGCTTCCTTTACTTTCAGTAGTGAAGGAGTCGATTCAAGTAATTGCTACATTTATAATCTTCTATGCTAGGAACTGAAGACTCAATTTGATCAGCTGGGCAGACAGTAGATTTTCCCTTAATTCTTATATATTAGAACCAGAAGCAAGCAGACTAACAAGTGTTGAAGCTGAAAAACTTGACAGTATAGGTTAGTTAATGGAATATAAGGAAATCTGAAAAACACAATATCTTTATCAACAGGTTATCGCAGCATATTTTCAAATCCAAATATTTCACACTTATTTTTTCTTAATGAAAATAAGTATTTCAGTCTTCATAGCATCATAATTATCAATGGTCAAAAATATTTAACATTCTGATATCTTGTATGTTTAATTTCTAAAACACTGTGCTTCGATAAAAATTTTAAAAATGCAAGTATATATATTTCATGCATGCAGAATTTGATTAAAATTTATTCAGAAGAAAAAGCTGAAAATTGATCATTTTTTTAACCACAAGAATTCTTAAATGAAGATATGCTAATTAACAACTACAATGTTTACAGAATAAGTCAACTTAAATATTTTATTTTTATTAGATATTCTCATTACAAGACAGATGTAGATCTAATTCTTAGCATCTATCTTGAGTAATATCATGTAACCAATATAAATCAAAATTATGAATGCCTTCAAAAACTCAAAATTAGCAGTAAAGGCCTTTGAAAAAAATTAAGTTTTCAGATCTCCCAAATTTGAAAAGAAAAATTAACAAGCATTAGCTGCATTTCATTTTAATTTACATCTGCTATTTAATATGTTCCTGTTTTATCTCAAGCTATTATTGCTGAGTTTTATGATACATACATAAATAGGATTTAACCGAATATCAAAAAGTAAGATATTTTTAAAAATTTTAACTATTAAAAATAAGCCACCACCACCAAAAAATTACATTTAAAATAAATATAGATTTTAAAATATATAGCCACTTAAAGATGCATTCAAAATTTTCTTAATCAAAGTAATAGTTCTTTATCAGTATCTGGATAACAAATAAAAATTGTGCAATAATGCCTGCACAAAATGACAATGGCATAACTAAATTACAGTAAAAATTCCTTTTATAAAGTTCATTAACAAAAAATTCCTGTAAATTAAATAACTTGAGCATTAGATATTCTTTATTTTTAGAATATATCTGCCTTCTTTTTAATATTTCCCTACAGTGTATTTAGAGCAAAAATTAAGAGTATTGCAGTCCCATCTTCTACAAAGAACATGCTTATACTTTTAAGCCATGGCATGCTTTTGTATTTAATAACATAATTTAATCACGAGTTAAAAGGACATTAAATCGTATATTTATAACTACAATTAAGTGAAATATTATTAATCTATAGCAAATTATGTGCAATCTAGCTTAAATATTTTACAGAATATAGTTAATATATTTTCTGAACTGAACTTGTTAACCAATTCAGAAAAAAGATTAACATTCTAGAAATTAATAATCCATTTTATTTTAAAAAGTTCATAATTTAATTGATAGTGAAATTTTAAAAAAATCAATAAAAGAAAAAATACAAGACAATACTTTTACTTTGCCCTTTATTTCTATTTTAAATACATAGTTCACTTATAATAAGCAAATAATTAGCACATTTTTATGGATTTATTTTTTTATAACCAAGATTTAAATAGGAATAAAAATCACAAAACAAAAAAATCTATCAACAACTACTGCAAAGAAACATTTCATTTGTCAGGAAAGAGTTAATAAAACATTAGGAACATATTCTCTTTAAACAAAAGAGTGAAAACTTAACATAAAATTGCACAAGTAGCAACTTTTAGCAAAATGACTTTTCAACAATAGAATATATTTTAAATTTTCCTGATATATATATAGTCTGCATGAATAAAACTACACTGAACCTAAATTTTAAGGCAAAGCATTAAAAATAATTGATGCATTTTGACAGATGTAATTTGACGGAATAAAAATATTCCTTACATAAAAATGTGGCATTGTTAACATCGCATGTAACATAATGAACAAATAGTGTGCAAAATACCTGGCAGAACACTTATATATATATTTTAAAAGAAGTTGTCACAACAGATTCCAAATAAAATTATATAAATAAAAATTTGCACCATTCTTGGTAATAGTACAATTAAAAAATCTGTAAAAGTAATCTGCTCTTTTGAAACAAAGGCTTACATCTTTAAATACAACAGCAAGAGCACTTTAGAGTAATAAGCTTATGTCAACTAGAAAAAGTTGACATGAAGCATGCTAAAATTTAATATTTTTTTTAATTACATAGGAACTGTCACCATTTCAATATTAAATTTACAGCAAGGAAGCTGGACGTTTTATTTCTAGGAACTGACTAACTACAAAGATTTACGACAAGGATATAGCTTATAGTTCTTTAATAAGTCACAAGCAGTAATGAGTATATTGTAGTTACAGGAAGGAAAAAATAAGGGTATAAACTGACAGAATATCTAAAAAAAATAGGGCATACGTCAGATAGCAAATGTTCGACTTAAATATGTTGCTTAAATGCAATTCTCTTTCATATATACACATAAAGTGTTAAAATTGCATAGGTTATACACACAAAAATGAGGGTCAAAACTGCAAAGATTTTCACACACAAAATAAAGGTCAGAGATACATAGGTTCAATTGCTAAAAAGCAATAATTCAAGGTGCATCAGTCCAGGTAGTGAATTACACATAAAAACTCAAATTTGAGCTGATTGACAATTACAGTACTAAAAATTACAATGTTCACAATCACTTCATTAAGTTAACAATTGTGATATGAATCAAACAGTCATCATTTTTAATGAATCCTTAAACAGTACATATAATTGCATATCTGATGACCATGTAGAAGAGAAATGCTGATTATAAAATAAAGCTGCCTGCTCATTATATGAGGGCATAACAGCTAATTAAAACATAAATAAAAATCAAAGAGAAGAAAACGTATAACCAATAAAATAGTACTTAAAATTATTTTTCTAAAATCAGTTTAATATCTAACAAAATAGGATTTTTAAAAAATCAATTGATAACTCAAAAAAATAAAAATGCTGAAGTAATTTTTATTACAACAGCATCAATTAATATCAGGATGCAATCTAAATTACTGTATCCCTGAGAAAATTACAAAAAGCAACAAAATTGCAAAAATCAAACCATGTGAATACACAACCACACACAATCATAGGAACATTAAGCTGTTAGCCAAGTTACAGTTAATAGGTTCAAAACCCCATTCACAGATGATACTACACTAAATATACATGTCACACTTAACAAAACACACAATCACTGAATTCGGTTAAACCTTAAATAATAATTTAAAAAAAGGATATTTCTTAATATGGTTTGAAGATCTAATATTTAACGATGGAGTGTACATCTGGATTGTTCTTATAGTACAATAAAAAGCACAAAGTTACTAGTGCTGGAAAAAAAGTCTTTCTTTCAAAAATCTTGGGAGTACACAAAAAGGTAATATATTTAAAATACGTATACAGGTTACATTGTATCTGATAGTTTTCAACTCTTTTGATTTGAGGCAATTAGAGAACCAAATTCTGATTTTGGCTCAAACATTTGACAGAACACAAAATATGGAAGATGATGCGGGAAAATCACGTGTGTAGCATAAATGGCAGAACAGTAAAAATATTTCAATCTATTTTGATTGGTGCAGTTTAAGCCTCACCTGGCTTATGTAATTCCAACAAATCTATAAGATTAAAAAGCAACAAAATTACACATAAAAATGTTCAATTTCTAGCTCTTAAAGAACTATCACAGTTAACAAAACAATTAACCCTTTGAGCAGATTTCATACATTCAAGTTATAAAACTCCATAAACTTATTTATTCTGTTCAAAGAGTTAATACAAACAAAAATGGAATTAAAATAAATATATTTTAGAAATACTTTATAAAAATTATGTGCATGAGCAGTAATAATTTGAGGATTCTTTGAGATATAACTACCTCATCTCCAAGTAAACAATCTGAAACTTGGACAGAGGATTTCTTTGGCATAACAGACCGATATTCAGCTTATGAATTTCACACCATTGTCACAGTTGATAAACAGAACAACAAAGTGCAAACATTTATCTATATACAATAATTCTAAAAGACAGCAAACTACTTAAGAATGTCATAAAATGAGATTAAAAAAAAAAAAAGAGCCTTCAACCATTTTGATGCTCCTATTATAAAATAAAGAAAATATAAAACATAGAAATTTATCAATACTAAAACCATAGTGTTTTAAGATACTGGCCAATGATCCTTCAGTGAACACTTATTATATAACCGAGCCATTCATTAGTCGTTCAATTCAACATGATTTTAAAAGAATTTATTCACATGTTAAACAAATCAAAAATTGGTTCAAGACAAATGGATAAATGTTTCTGAAAGACTCATTTGATAGGCAACTTATTAATTCTGCCTAAAATTGAATTTATATAGTTCATTAACTACACTGAAATTTTAATTAGCAAAGAATAATAATTATTACCCTTTATTTGTATTTTATTGCAAATAAAAAGTAATGATTAGTATCCTATTAATAACTAAAGAGGCCAGAGAAATTTATTACAAATTAACAAATGGAATAGGAAGTTTGTGTATATGAACTAGTTTTACAGAATAGATAAAATATTAAACTGTCTTATGTCTATTCAAACAACTATATTACCCTATAAATAAATTTTAAAAATATACTTGGGAACTTTCACTCTACAAACATTGAATGCGCTAGAAAAGTACTTTTACCTAAATTACAAATAAGAAAACCTCTTTAAAAAGGTTTGATTTTTACATTAATATAAATAACTTTTAACAGCTAGAAGACAATACACAAACTTTTAAAAATTATGAGCATAGAATATATTATTACAGTAAAATTTATTTTTGATGTAAGTTAGGATGCAATGAATTCCAACATCTACTGAATCAAACATAAAGCACTTTTTTTTAACATAGTTATTTAATAGTTACTTCTTCAAAAGTAAGTTAGAAGCCTTTTTATATATATATATATATAAGTTTGACGTCTTATTAGATGAACATCAAACTTGTTTATTGCTTTGTGAATTTGAGCTAAATTTATTGAATTAAGAAATGCAATAATATGCATCATTTTGAGCAGAAAAAGTAGTGAAATAACAATTCTTTTATAATTAAAAAAAACTACTTGAAACTTTTTAAAAAACAAGAATTTCAATTTCAATTTCAAATTAGTCAGTAAAATTCAAACAACTAACATTTTCAGGCACTGTGGGAGAAAAGTAAACATTCTTTTAAAAATGAAACTTTTTTTTTCTTTTTTTCCTGTTAGAAATGATTGTTTTATCATTTGATTAATTTCAGAACGCTCAAAAGACTTATTACAAAACTGCTTGGGGTTATATATAAAAAATAATCCATTCAAGCCTTCATTAAAAAGTTCACCCTATCTACACAGAATTTAACCTTATAATAATTATTACAATACAAACTTCAAAAGGTTTTTGTTGTTGTTTTTAAATCCGTTTGAAAGGTCTAACTACACAATTTATCAAATTTTCATTTTATTTTTGAATTTCTTGGTATCAAGCATTGATAAAGACAATACAAATCTTAAATAATAATAATAAGACTATATATTTACTCTGCACTAGCATCCATGTAAAATTAGATATGTATAAATATTCATGCAAGGAAATATAACCATCTTGAAATATATCAGGCAACTAGATTTATTTAAAACAGAAATAGATTTTTTTGAAATATAATTTTAAGCTAAGTTGGGCTTCTTTTTACAATAACAAAAAGATGGAATTAATTATGTCTGCTGCAAGAATCTTAATTATCCATATTGTAAACAGTATGATAAAATGCAATTAGCAAATGATTTGATAGTATATTTAAGTCTATTCACTTTAAAAAAGAGAAGTATCCAGTATTTTTTTTTTTTCCCAAGCTCAGTCCACAACTAAATGCAATGATGAATTCAAAACGTCAGATATATTTTTTAATGATATTCTGTAATATAAAATTTGAAGTAAAAAATGTTTTACATATTTAATAACAAAAGAACTTTGAAAATCTACATTCTTTAAACTAAATCATTAAAAATATTCCTAAAACTAAAACAAAAAACAATGAAATTTGAAACATATTAAAAGACAAATATTAATTATAAAGATTTTAATACTTTCTACATGTTTAGTAAAAATGATTGAGAATATATTTTGAAATCTATTTAAAAATTCAAGAAAAAACAGCTGTAGCCAGTAATTATGTTTCTTCTGAAAAACTTCCAATTGAGATTTCTTCATTATATTTAAAGAGTCTATAAATATTGCCATGTTGAAAAAACTTATAAAAATGTATGCCAACATTTTCCCATTAGAAACAGATTGATTCAATAAAGTTAACAGAAGCCTCCATTTAAAAGAATTTTCCTTGACAACTGCTAATTATACAATAAAATTATGCACGACAATGATAAATGCCTTCGGATATAGAATAAAATAAAAATCAGGCATATTTTATTTCAATACATTAAAATAATTTAAATCCACTAAAACATTCTAAACTCTATAAAAGTAAAATAAAACTGATTATCTGACAATACAAGATAAGGATCACTTATAGATTACTAATATTTATCCAATGAGATTCATAAATGTTTCTTTCAACTTCAAGTTTAATTTATTAAAATAATTTAAAATATCTTATTGCTTTCCCTATTCAACAATAAACATAATAAAGGCACATTGTCTAGTAAAGAAAAAGAGAAATGACCCTCATATAGTTATATTTTATGAAAACTAAAATTTGTGATATTTCATTCAAGATTAGCGAATTTATAGCTTAAGAACTCATGCTATAATACATCCTCAGAGAAGGAGATATATAAATAAAACAGTATTGCTAATGAGATATATAAAAATAAAACAGTATTGCTTATTTTTAAAAAATGACATTTCCCTCACCTCACACATATACTGTAGCCAAATAGTAAGAAAACGTAAATATCTCAATAATGCATGGTCATTTTGACAATTAGAAAACACTACTTTCTGACATTCTTTGGGAAAATGGTATCCCACAAGAAAAACAAATATTCAGTTTTTCACTTACATATCTTCACTTTCAATTAAAAAGGCAGTATATACACAAATCGCGAAAACATTTCCTGTACTCCGCAAAAATTTAATTGACAGCAAGATTTTAAGAAACAAAGATATCTTGACAATGAATTAAAAAACAAATCAATTTTAAAATTAAAAAAGATTGAACACACAAAAATATATTGGCAATATTTACATTAAATTGCAGAAAATTCATTATATTTTGAATCGGCCAGCAGAAGAATAAGAACAAATTTAGCAAGAAAAGATTTTTAAAAAACATCCAATGACAAGCTAACCACCAATGAATAAACTAAAGATACAAAAGTTTTCAGCATCAATTTGACTAGTGAATTATTTTTATAAAACAAAGTCAAAACAAGAAAACAGCACAAAATTTTTCAAATAAAGCTTAAAGATGTATAAGAAATGAAAAAGCATCAAGCAAAAGCATCAATTTTTGCTAATTAAAAACACATACTAAAAAAACAAAAACATAAAAGAAAATGCTTGCTTACTTTAAAGAGGAATTAAAGATGAAAGAGTAATTGAAGTAAATGATGGTATAAACAAGTCTCTCCAAGACAAACTATTAACAGATTTTCATCCATACAGAAATCGTCAGTATTAAATTGAAAATATCAACATAACATTTCTTGATTAAACAGACTCTTAAGATAGTAAAATTGTGCTTAAAATATGAAAATATCAAATATTACGGGAGTTTCTATATTTATAACAAAGTAATGTAATAAAATATTTTGAATGAAATATTTACATGAACTTACGAAATCCTAGTAAATTCCTACATCACTCCACCTCGCACAGGAAATTATTAGAATAACTAACAAGCCATTGACCATAATAATTTTTAAAATAGTGACTAGAAAGCATATATGTGCTTTAAATTTTAAAAATTATTTTGACATTTTAGAATACGTGAATACTTCTACGATTTAAAACTTTTTCTAGCATCATTTAATTAGTTTAGATATTTGAAATGTAGAAAACCTAAAATGGCATGCATAACATCATCCAAGTAAATACAATGCAATGCCAGCCAAAAACAGGAAAAAATGGTATTGAAACATTTAAAAGGCACTTAATTCTGTACTGAACATATAAGGGACTATTAAAAAACATTTTTATATTATCACTAGAAAGAATACTGTTAAGCTATACTACTCCATTTATTGTAATAATACAAAATAATTAAATTAAGATTTGGTAGTTTTTAAGTTGGAAGACTTAACACTGTTGCATTCATATAAAGTGTTTTATACAGTCATTAAAAAGTATGTGAAAATCAAAAGATATATGAAAACAGTTAAATTTATTTACATTAAAATGAAAAAAAAAATATGGGAACAGGTAAAAATAGTAATATCAAGACTAGGTTTAAAAATAAGCTGCTTTTTATCAGAAACTTACTAGTAAACAGCTAAAAATATGAACATTAAGTATACAAAAGACAATTACTCTCCATAATGACTAAATTCAGACAATATTGCTAAAGGATTGTCAGTTATGATATACAAAGAATTGAATTAGTCTTAGAATTTACAAAAATAAATATTTCTAATCAACAATAATTGGTTCAAAATTACAGACTTCAATACTAGGTCAAAAACACAAACTTCTCACCTGTTACACGAGTCTTTCAAACACATAAAAAAAAAGTTGAAACTTCTTAACTTAATCAAATTCAACATTAAAGAAAATTAAATGATAAAAAATATCACAATTATATATAAAATTTAAATACATTTAAATCGTTTTAAAAACAGAAAAAAAAAAGAGTTGAAAAACTCAGTTTCTAACAACTCTTAAGAATCAAAAATTTAAATCAACATTCAGAGAAGCAATTATAAATTTTTGTGTGTTTTTTTTCTTTTTTAAAATCATGCATTCATAATCTTATGTCAAAGAAAAGTACAAACAAGCACTCCCACCGGGTATAGGGAACAAGAAATAGGTGAAGGCCATTGAGAACATTGAATATAAATAAAGCTTTTCTTGGTACTCATACACACAACTATTAAGTTTTGATTTATGAGCTCTATAATAAAACAAAATCTGAAAATAAATATATCTATAGAAAAATTTACAGATCACTCAGCTGCAATAAAATTTCACATGGATGTAAATTCATCTCCTTGCAGCAAAAATAAAAATAAACTCTGCAATTTTTACCTTTTCATTAAATTAAACAAATAATTACCAACATCATTTTTAAAAAACTGGCTTAAACACACAATACAACACATCACAACACATTACATTACACCATCAAAATTTTAATATTGACGACATTCTAGATAACACATACAAATGGCATATATTCTATATATGAAATTCATAATTCTGTTATATAAAGCTGGACAGTAATATTTAATCAGAAACTAATTTTCCATCCACTTTCACAATAAATAAGTGGAAACAACCTACAGTGCTAGTAATATAAATAAAAATATGTATCCTACATCTGATCACAATAATTTTTTTTTTAACATTTTGCTTTTCACACTTTTAAGTGCTAGTTTAGGAACATGTACCATTTGCAGATTATTATTATTATTTTTTGTCACGAAGAGTATGACAGGTCTTCAACTTCAGGAATTCTATTCATTTTAATGAAAATACGTCGACATAAATGCATGATCAATATTAAATGCCAGTTTTTAAGTAAACAGAAACTAATGAAAAATATATTAATACAAATTAAATTAATTGCAACTGCTTAGCAGTATTGTAAGGGGCAATTAAAACAAATCATGATCCTATATTCTGAGGTAGAAGAAAATTGTCATAAAATGACAGCGAGGTATAAAACGTTATCACACGACATCAAAAGAAATCATAAAGGAACTGATGCAAATAAGCACCTGTAAAATTTCCATGCCTTGAAGACTTGAGATTTCCCTGAGCTTAATGAATGCTACAGAGGTCAGAGTGCCAAAAACATTTCAATTAAGGCAGTTCAGTAAAAAATAAATTTAAAATACTTGAACTCTATTGTTACCAAAATCCACAATAATGATATAGCCTTCAGGAGAAATACAGACACCAGAGGGTCGATCCATCTGTCCAGGACCAGTACCTGGAGTTCCAAATTTGCATAGAAAATGACCATTGGGATGGAAAATCTGAATGCGATGATTTCTTGAGTCAGCAACGATAATATGTCCTTCAGGGTCAACAGCAACACCTTGAGGTCGTAAGAAATGTCCATTATTTGAACCTTCTTGGCCAAGGAATCTTGCAGATTGGAAATTTGGATGAACAACAAGAATGCGATGATTATTAAAATCAGTAACCACCATGTGGCCATCAGCTGTGAAAGCCACTCCACGTGGTGAATCAAACTGTTTCCAAAGGCCTCCATCAAATCCATATTTATTAATGAAAGTCCCATCGGAAGTGAACAACTGTAATCTGTGATTTCTTGTATCAGATACTAAAATATGGCCTTCAGCATTCACAGCCACATCCCAAGGATAATTGAATTGTCCATTTTTACTTCCTCTTTCACCAAATTTTAAAATGAAGTTTCCTTCTGAATCAAAGATTTGAATACGATGATTATCTTTATCTGCAACAATTATTCGGCCTAAATGATCAATTGTAACCCCTGCTGGTCTATCAAATTGACCTGGTCGTGAACCAGGAGTACCAAATTTAAGTTTAAATGTGCCATCTGGATTAAAAATTTGAATTCTATTATTGCTGCGATCAGCCACAATTATATTGCCACTTTTGTCTGTACACACACCCCAGGGTCGACAAAGTTGTCCATCAGCATCACCTTCTCCTCCAAAAGATAGGAACATTTTACCAACTTGACTATAATTTCGTCCCATCCTGACATTAACATGGAATGGGCTTTGTTGAATATGCATTCCTCGCAAAAAAACAGAAATTGTATGTTGTCCAACAACTTCAGGTATGTAACAAACGGCATATGTACCATTTTGTCGGTCAATAACATGAGCTTTGCAATTACTACCATCAGGAGCTTGAACACTAGCATATAAAGCATCTCCTCCAACAACTTGAAGTTCTCCTAAATAATCTTTTACTTGAACTAAAAATGTAGACTGATGACCACAAAGAGCTTGCTGAAGGCCTTCACCAGCTGCAACAGAATTGGGACCAAAGCCAGAGGTACTAAGAAAGCCTAAAGTGCTAATGGCACTTAAGAGGGCATTGTCAGGTTGAGTAAATATTATATTGTCATCTTCATGAGGTTGTATATTGCTACGGCGTTGTCTAAGGTCATTCATTTCTCGTAAACATTTTTCTTTGGCTTTCAAAATATCAATGTCATTACCACTATCCAAGACATGCTGAATAAAGTCTATTATTTGAGATACATCTTTTAACAAAGCCTTCAAATCTTTGATTTGTAACAAAAGAGCTCGACCTTTGACTTGACGAATTTTTTCCAACTGATGAAGAAGCTCCCTTTCCCTTTCTTCAAGAACAGACATATGCCTCCTTATAGTGGTTCTAATTTCTGCAGCAACATTTTGTACTTTAAGCTCAACATCATCGGACATTCCTTGACTAACCTGGATGCTTTCCTCCAGACTGCGTTTATTATTCTTAGCTTCTTCTAGAAGTGTCATGGCAGTCTGTCTGCTTTCTCCAACAGCATCCTGCAAATAGCTCATAGTATGACCAGAATGGGTTACATCCATTATGCAATCATTGCACAAAGGCTCTCTGCACATCTCACAGTATAACCTAAGAACTTTTAAAGGATGAAGATCACAAAAATTAGATGCTTTATTAGAGGATTGTAAAGATGTGACAGGTGATTGATAATCTAAATTTTCTTCAGGGAATGTATCTATTACATGATCTTTGGTTAAACGTACACGTTGATGTGCTCTAACACAATTCTCACATAAGACTTCATTACAGTCTTTGCATCTAGCAACAGTTTTATTACCTTCATCACAAGACGTACATAAAGCATTAGAATCATCGACTGGTGGTGAATAGGCACTAAAATCGTCAACTAAATTTAGTATTGTATTTAGAAGCACACCTTGCGATACAGCTTCCAATGAAGAATCTTTAGGTAACGATGCATTTTTATGACAGCTGGGACAAACAATAAATTCTGCGAAATTCCATAAGCGACTGTTTGAAAGTTGGCCAATACAAAACTTACAGAAAGCATGAAGGCAAGGCAACAAGCTCGAGTCAACAGCGTGTTCACTACATCGAGGGCAAATTTGGCTATTTTTTCGAGTCTCGGGAAAAGAAACAGCCATATCACTAGCAGAACACCACATGGTGATTACTATTAAATTGTTACACTTTATAAAATTGCACCGCTATGGGTATAACTATTATTTGGTGACCAATGACGCTTCTATTACAATATATTCGCAAGCTTTTAATTAAACAACAAACACAATCAGTAGTTAACCATTCAGTCATTAAAAATAGGATAAAAATTTGCTCAATAACCAACCTTGCATTTCAATCTTTAAAACCGCTCATAGCAAAATTATCTTTGGCACTTAATCAACGCACATTGTTGTGTAGTTTCGAAATGTCAGTAGGAACTCTTAGTGTTTTCTGCTCTGGAAACATATTCAAACACAACGTATCATTGTGAAACTAGACAGCTACTTGCTAAGTTGAGGCATGTAAATACCTTAAACAAATCATTCAAGAGAGCGACAGTAAATCACTCATTTGTTTAAAAAAAAAATGGAAATTTCAGCAGGATGACGTCATTTGGCACGCTCATAGCGTCACCTACATATCCATCGACGTTTTTTGAATATCAATCCGATAGATGGAGTACGATGGTTATTTTTTAAAATAAAATTTTGTTTCATGGAAAAATTAAAAGAGGTTTTTTAAAAAAATTAAAATTTCAACAAAATCAAATATGATTCAGTCTTTTCAATTCTTTTTTTTATTTCTCTTTCACAAAAACTCTAAAGAAAATAATCACTCTTCATGTTATTAAGAATTAATTAATCTTATCCTCTTATATGAAGTTTATGAAACAAAGTTCAGGAAATACTAAGTTTTAACACGTTTTAAAAAGATGCAATGAACAAGATAAGGTTCGCAATTGCCGAAAGCTGATTATTTCAATTTGCGTTTCATTACTACTTTTTATTTATTAAGATATGTATTCGATTTTTTTATTACGTTGATAAATAATCTATTTTTATATTGAATTTCCTTGATTTCATAATAACGAGCATTTCATCTTACAAGTCATTAACTTTAGTTACTTCTTATGGACAGTTATTAAGTCACTGTTATGGCACAGTGGTTAAGGAAGAGTCTATAATGTTAAGATATTAAAAAATGTGAACAATTTGCATATATAGTGTTATGGATACTTCATTCCTATTGCTTTTTATTAGATTCCGGGCTCTTTTAGTATTTTATTGGTGTATATTTATGTTAGAATTTTGCTGTGAATTGATGGATTGGTATTCCGATTCCAATAATTTAAACATCTCGAATCTGGTTTGTAATCGTTTTGGCCAGTAGCGGCTCTAATACTCTACATGGAGAAATACAATAGTTTTAATGTACATCAGAGGGGTCACAAAATATAATTACGAAAAAATCCTCATTTTCTAGACGGATACCCGGAAAAATGGCATGTTAGTGACAAAATGAGATTGTGAGCATGTTAGTTTCAGGTGGATCAACCCTGAGGCCGGCATTAAAAAATGCTTATTTTCCTCTTAAAAAAACAGATAAAATTCATAAAGTAGGAAATTAAAGTATTTTATTCTGAGATCCTGCATTATTAAAAACCAAATACTGTAGAAAATGGCCTTGACTTCAATTTTCACTCCCACAACTTATTTGATAAACGCACAGATCTGATGAAATACTGAAGCCCACTTTTAATAGATTAACTCTAATCGTATATAAAGCCATTACAACGACCCTATAATCTTAAGGCGGGAGATACGTTCCCCATTTTACCTCGCTTGAAGTTTCTTGGGGTCCTTTGAATGTCGGCAAAATGTTGATAAAGCGTATTCCGAGCAAAGCATCCCAAGAAACCGCAGGAGGGTTAAGATGGGGGAACTCGTGTCCTACCTGAAGATTTGAGGGTCGTTGGAATACGGCTTAAGATATTCCAAAAAACATCAGGTAAGCTCACAGGATGATATAAAACAAAAAGAAGTAACACTCAATAATAAGGATGTGCGGGTAAGCCATAGAACAGACTCTCCGACCCACCACGAAGGCACACAGATTAACCATAAGCACTGAATGACTGGACCGCCGCAACAGCAATTTGCGGGAACTGTGTTTGAGTCCTAATATCCATCACCGGTCATGGTAGAACCCTCCCCGAAGGAAGTACGTCCTGTCATCGATGGGAGGAGCCGGACCACCACCTTTTAGTCTACCCACCGGGATGGCGAGATGCAACCACCATACCGGAAGCATCTCATCCTCAATCATGAGGTGCCCCACCCGGGGGATAGGATGTGTGTTTAAAACAAGCATCTCATTTTTTCAACTTTTATTATTGTATAGAAGTTGAAAAAATGGTTAAATATATGGTTCCTTGTCACAATTATACAGTCTTCACAAAGTGAATTTATGTTGAGAAACTAAGCAATCTATGAGCGCCGAAAATGAGGCAGGCAAATTTCCTCCACAACCGGGGAGACAATAAGAATATCGAAGACAAAAATCTTTATCATTTTGGAAAGAAAGTGAAGAAAACTTGGCATAGGAAATTTAATTGTTTAAATTTCATTTAAAGGTTATTATATAATACTTTTTGGCGAAATTTACCAACACTCAACGATTAATCCGACAAAATTACAGAAATTTTATTAATTTTGACATCGCATTTTATAAGTTGATATAAAATCACATCAATTTGACAGATGTAAACTTGTATGAATTGATACTTCTATAGATTATTTCAATTCCTAATCAGTGGAATTACCAAAGAAAGTAGGAGTATCTGTTATATAAAAGTAAGATGATGGAATAATGCTATAGCAAATAAAATTCAATTTAAGAGAATAATTCTGTTTTTTTAAAGGGAAAAACCGTTCACAATAATGTCGCCTCCTAGATAAAGACTAAATATTCTAATCAAACGAAAAAAAGCACTTGGAACTTTTGGAATTTTCAGATCAATTTTTACATGATGCTTCCAATAAAAGTTTCTGTTCCTGCATTTTTATTCATTTTACTATTTCTTTTCAATTTCTGAAACGGTACTATAAAGTGTTAATAATGTGAATTTAGTATAAACTAATGGAGTAAGTAAATTGCGTGGCAGAAAAAAATTTATTTTACTGCAGAATATCTGTGTTTTGAGATCTAATTGGTTAATTTACAATCAATTCCCGAATAAAATGTTAACTTGACGATAAAAAGTAAATAAACATATTAAATGACGATTTGTTATCAACAGTAAAAGAACACATCCAAGAATTTATTATTATTTCTTTTTCATAATTTCAAACCTAAATTATTCACATTTCATATTTAATATTATAAGTTGGAAGTAAAAATGCAAAATTAATTTCTTTTCCCCCATCAATTACCTCATGGAAAAAACCATATAATCCCAAATGCTCCTGAATTTTTAATGACCTCTGAATAAAGATATCTTATTAAAAATGACTAATTAAAAATTATGACAGATAAATATATAATTCCAAATACTTCTGAATTTTTAATTACATGTATATAAAGGTATCTTATTAAAATGATTAATTTGAAATTGGTTGATGCAGAGGTAGTTAGGAATTTGGGATTTAATGGCCCAAGAGTCAAACATACGATTACACCTCGTCAAACAGATGTTGCTAATAAAACTATATTATTTCAAATCACGTCGTATAATTTAAAGTCATAAAATCTTATGATAAAATGAAAAAGATCATACAAAGAACAAGGGCATCATTAACGTCTTTAAAAATTCAAATGAATGCTTCCTAAAAAAAAGAAAAATTCCTGGCAATGCTAAAATATTTTTAAAAAACAATGAATTTTAAAAGGTGATAGTATACAGATAACTAGAATAAATCATAATATTAATACTTCAAAATCAAGTGATAAAAAAACATGTTTTGGGATGTTTTCCCAAATTTTGGGTATGGACATGAACTTAAAGATTAAATATTAAAAGTTTTAAAATCCATCATCAAAACAATTTACACACACACACACACACACACACACACACACACACACACACACACACA
>JAOUZG010008446.1:526998-616711 GCA_026289955.1 Argiope argentata
ACACACACACACACACACACACACACACACACACACACACACACACAACTTTAGTTCTTTAGTCTTTATCAACTCTGATGGAATATTAGTTGAGAACTTTCCCAGAACCGGTGTTATTTCATCGGTTGTTTTCCGTGGTTGCATCCAACGGCATTACCTGATTTGATTTCATTGGATGTGTTATGGATGGGCTTATAATCTGTGGTCAAAGGCTCAGATTCAGAAACCACAGCATAATGATAGACTTCTATATACACTGAAGTGACAAAAGTCATGGGATGGCTGTTAATATCGTGTCGGTCCTCCTTTTGCCCGGCGAAGTGCAACAACTCGACGTGTCATGGAGTCCACAAGTCGTTGGAAGTCCTCTGCAGGAATATTGAGCCATGCTGTCTGTATAGATGTCCCTAATTGTGAAAGTGTGGATGGTGTAGGAGTTTGGGCACGAACGGACCTTTCGATGATGTCCCATAAATGCTCGATGGGATTCATATCGAACGATCTAGGTGGCCAGATCATACGCTGGAATTGTCCGGAATGTTCTTCAAATTAATCGCGAACAGTTCTGGCCCGGTGACATGGCGCATTGTCATCCATAAAAATCCCATCTTTGTGTGGGTACGTGAAGTCCATGAATGGCTGCAAGTGATCTGCAAGCAGCTGAACATAGCCATTTCCAGTCAATGATCGGTTCAGTTGCACCAGAGGACTGAGTTCATGCCATGTAAAAACAGCCCACACCATTATGCAGCCGCCACCAGCTTGAACAGTGCCTTGCTGACAGTTTGGGTCCCTGGCTTCGTGGGGTCTGCGCCACACTCGAACTCTACCATTAGCTCGCAACAACTGAAATCGTGACTCATCTGACCACGCCACGGTTTTCCTTTTGGTCTAGGGACCAGTCGATATGCTCACGAGCCCAGGAGAGTCGCTGCAGGTGATGTCGTGCTGTCAGTAAAGGCACTCGAGTCGGTCTTCTGCTGTCATAGCCCAAGGACGACAAATTTCGCCACACAGTCCTATCGGACACGACCCTCGTACGTCCCACATTAATTCCTGCAGTTATTTGACGAAGTGTTGCGTGTCTATTAACATTGACCATTCTACACAGACGACGGCGGTCTCGGTCGTTAAGTGCAGGTGGTCGCCCACTGCGCTGTCCATGATGGGATGGGATGCCTGAAATTTCATACTCTCGGCACACTCTTGATACTGCGGATCTCGGAATGTTGAATTCACTAACGATATCCGCAATGGAATGATCCATGCGTCTAACTCTAACTAACATTCCACGTTCAAAGTCTGTTAATTCTCGTCGTGCCGCCATAAATCACGAAAAACCTGTTCACATGAATAACTTGAACACAAATGAAAGCTCTGGAAAACGAACTGCGCATTTATACTTTTTCGCTGCGATACTACTGCCATCTGTATATTTGTATATTGCTATCCCATGACTTTTATCACTTCAGTGTACATATATTGATTTAAATGAATTATCGACTTGCTGAATAGAAGATTTATCAATTGACTGAAAATGAAAAATGTGTAGGCTTAAATTTCACATTATTTAGATTTGGCGTTTTCCAAATTAGCGTGCATTTTTTTCTTATGTTTTCCTTGTTTAAATCGTTTTTGGGATTCACGAATATCCTGTAAAATTAAAGACGTTTCTTTGGAGGAAATACTAGAGTGGGTTAGAGCAACTGCAGTGGGTGTTTTCACTACATATAGTATTTATTACCAAATAATAGGGTTTTAGATATGACAAGTTTTCGGGCTTCGAAATTAGAAATTTGTTTTTTTAACCCTTTGGGTGTTTTCATTCTACGAGCGAAACTTCTGTCAAGCAAGAGAAGTGGGACTAGAGTACTCTACAATTTCATATTTAGAAGTAATTACCTGTGTCAGCAATTACTTTCAATTATGAAAGAAATATGGCTTATTGTATCCAGAATCATTAACATTAGTCTCAAATCAATTTCATTTTTTAAAAAAAATTCCTGAAAGAAAGTTTCGTGCATGATTTAAACACTTATTGTTTTGATAGAATCAAAATAACTGGTTTCTAAAATATCTTATGATAATTAACACAGCAGGGAAATTATAAAAAACATATACATCTCCTGTTCTTTCTCTTTAATAAATCAATATTATGATATTTGTGTTGACATCTGTTTTATTGAAGATTATGTCATTAGTATCATCGTGATTTACATGATTTCTCAGAGTAATTTAAAATAAATCCAAAGCTCACATTTAGTAAATAAACGAACTCAATATTATAAGAAATAACTTATTCATATACCTTAGTTCAATAAGTATGATGTTATCTTTTATTATTGTTAATCATTCAATCTTTGCGTGTATTTCCTTTGGGAAAAAATAATTCAGATTCCCGAAATTTGATACATAATATACATAGTTTTAGAACATAATGTCATAGATTTATCAAAAGTTCATTTTAGTTTGTAATCATATTTTTTGTCGAAAAGTAATATCAGCGTTTTAACGATTGCATCTACTGACTTTAATCCACAAACTTATAAAATTAAATATTGATAGAAAAAGCCTTCATTAAATAAATAGTTTCTAATTTGTAATTGGTTTATGAGAAATCTGTATGTAAAAATCGTATATGCGAGTGCATGATACCCCAAAACGGAAGCATCTAGATAAAGTAAAGGTATCATACAATTTTATCAAATTGTAGATTTGTATTAATTTTAAAAAAAATATAATCTGTCAAAATATTGATTATCCAAGAGTCAGTCTATTCGTGAGTGTTTGAATAATTATTTGAAATTACAAAAAATAGATAAATGAAATTTGTTACGTTGCTTTGACATCTTCATTGTAAAAATGTCGAATTTTTGCTCAAATCTAAAAGGCACAACATTTATACTTGATTCCATTCAAATGTACTAAGAAATACGTATAGCACTACATTGCATAAGTTTGTATATAGGAGAAAGTAGGGAGGTTAATACCACCATTGGTCTTTATCAGGATTGTAAATCCTTGGATTGTTTTTAATAATAATAATAATAATAATGAAATCTTGAGAAAAAATATTTTCCTATTTGGGCCCGACAACTTAGCAGATCGATCCACACCAATGTGTGTAAATTATGAAGTTTTCTTCCATAAGTAACAAAGTAAGTTACTTATGGAAGAAAGTAAATAGAGTAAAGTAATGTAAAGTCATTTATTTGATACAACTAAATAACGGGTTGTGATATCAAGCCATAACTATGAATGTCTGAAACTTTTCAATACTCATAAATAATTTATTATCTACTCAACATTGAAGCCTTTATCTGCATTATTTTGCATTAAAACGTTCTTAAAATCACGTAATTAAAAATCGTGCTGCACTTCGCACAAGATTCACCAAAAGCTATATCATTTATCCACTCATATTTTAGCCTCTAATGGAGAAGACTCTTTAGCATATCAATAAAAAAATTGTTTCAAAGAACTGTAAATTAAATACAGAATTTTTGGAATTGATATTTAATTTTTTTAAAGATTTTATAGATCTACCTTTTTATCTAAGAAACATATCCTCTTTGATAAACAATTGGAAAAATGTGCTAAGATAGTTTACGGTGTTAAAACTTTTACGATGTTATCAGTTAAATTTTTCAAGCATTTAATTCAATTAAATTTGTTATTTGTTTCGATCTACATCAAGGTATAGATACTAATAACTAAATAATAAAAGCTAAACTAATGTTAATAAATATCTAACCATTAATAGCTAAACTAATATTAATAACTTCCCTAATATAAATAACTTTAAAAAAATGTTCTCATTGTTTCTTCTATCACGTTCGTTATAGAACTTTAAAAAGTAGTCACATTATTAAAAAAATAGAACACACAATTCGGTATTTTTACACAATATAAATCTGAAAGCGAAAAAAAAATATAACAATATACTTTATTATATCCTTCAAAATCTAGACTACTTTAAAACGCAAAATTCAATTGCATCTGTTTACTTTGAGCCAAGAAAAATAACAGGAAGCAGAGATTAGCATAATAAGCATAAATTTGCATTTTAAAAATAGCTGAACTATGAATGCGAAATATATTTAATATATTTACAATATATCGATATCAATTTTTCAAATATATCCCTTCCGAGTTCCTAATGCTTCAATGAGATGTTTAATCATAAGTGAGCATAAAACTACCTTCTGAATAAAAATTCAATGGAACTTTAAAACAAAATTTCTATCAAATAAGCTATATCAAAGAAATACCGGGTGTCCAAAAAGCTCCCGTACTCCGATTCACAAATTCCAAAAAGCTCCCGTACTCCGATTCACAAATTCACAAATCATCAGTACGGGAACTTTTTGGACACCCAGTACTAATGAACTAAATACAAATTAAATATTACTCCACAGAGAGTCTTATGGAACACACCTTTTGTGAAAATTTTCTGTACATCTTTTGTTGAACGAGCACTCGTTCATCTCTTACACCGTGACCATCACAATGCCCCAAGCCTAAAGGACACTTCGGGCGCTGCGACATCCTTAAATGGTCGTAAGATATTCATTCTATTGACTCTTCTCCAATTCATCAAGATGTAGAAACTTATATAGGGAGAAATAAATACGTTGAAATCCGTCGGCAACGTTACTCGAACAGTCTATTTCATACGTCATTTTCCGTGCATAACGAAAGTGCGCCATTTCTTACCCTACGTTAAAATGCATGCAACGCGCTTTTAGTAACATCTTGAGGCTATGCCGAAATGCGTGTGTAACCCTTAGAGGGTAAATCTTTCTTCTAATGGATTATTTTTCTAGTTGCAATACCAGGTAGTTGCGAAAAAAATATGGGTGCCTCAATGGAAAAGCATTGAGTATTGTCTTGGCCATATTTTTGTAGAGCTGATACAGGGCACTTTTACGTTGAAAGAAGTTGTTGAATGCCCAAAGCAATAACATTTAAGACAACTGCACGGGTTGAGTATATTCTGTCTAACAGAAATGAGTACTTTGCTTTAATATAACGCAACTGATAGCTTAACCATTAAAGTGAAACTCAAGATAATAGTCTCTTTGATTTTTAAGGGAAAGAGGAATCTTTGTTCCCGTTAACCAATGGGATCTTTGTGCTCAGACCTATGATGTATACTTTGTATAAAGTCTTTATTTATATTCACAGTGTCGTTTCGTACCTTTTTATTCGATTGTTACTTATTTGAGTAATAATGATAAGTGAGTTTTTTTTTTACTTTGATGGATAGTCCAAATTTGATATTGCAGAGCTCTTCAGCATTTGATTTTAATGATCTAATTCCATACAGGGTTCATTACATTAACATAAGTTTCATTCACTTAAACTAAAATGTTATCCATTACTCAAATTTAGTAAGTTAGTAATTATTTTCACTTATTTTGGATATTGTTTTATTTTTCATAAATATTTACATAATAATGTGAAAGTTTGTTTCCACCAGCAGTCCAGAACACTTCATTTTAAGGAGATTTTTAGAGTTTATTCTCTAATTTCTATTATTATTCTTTCCTCCGTTTGACAATTGTTATCGACCCCATCATCATTCAAATTGATATAATAATACATATATCTAAAATATCCATTTAATACTTCTTAACCTACAATTAATATTTTGAAATCATAATTATTACTTTAATAATTATTTTTTTGAAATTAGAAAATTTTTACTTGCAATCCCCTCCCCATCAGAGATGACTGCCGTCATATCTGGTCCCTGTTGTAGTCGACCCCACTTCCCTGAAAGCTATTTATATGCCCTGGATTGCTCTAGATGAAGAAAACGAAGGCGCAATAATTTCCTAGAGAGTACCCAGACATGTTCGATGGAGGTTAAGGTCCCAGAAGACTTTACTGGTTACGTATGCATAATATACTCATTTTCTAACATAATCCTATGCGGGTTTAACTCTTTTCTAGGACTTACATATCCTTTTCATCTTTAAAAAGAAAACAGAACTAACAGTATCCTTGAAAAAGTGAACAAAGGCTTCGACATTCTCATTCCTATAACTGACAGTAATCACAGATGCTCTGAACTCATGAAACACTGGATTATGCGTTTAGTGTGATGTAGAGAATACTGACAGTGGAGCATAGAAAAATGATACACTGTTTTATTCACTGATGTATCCAGACTTAGTCGAACCACTGATTCTCGACGCACGTATTTTGTGTAAGGAACTAAAGGCCTACTACCTGTTCACAAAAAACCAGAAAAGGACTGCTGTGGTAACGGAGGTTCGATGGTTTGGGGGGTATCCTGTTGGATGGAAGTCTATATCTGCCTTTCTTTGACAGAGTATCTGTAGATGCTGCTAGATATGCAAATGAGACCTTGGAGAGCTTTTACCATTTTTGAAATCTCTAAATACATTCCAGGAGTGTTAAGGCATAATTATATAAGAGCTCATAGGGAAAAGACTGACATACTTAGCATGTTTCTGATGGAAAGTCAAAAAGGATTGTTTCATAATATTTTACTATTCATCTTCTCTAAAAGGAAGAATGCTAATCACGTTAGTAAAAATTTAGTCCAGCCTGTCTTTGAAGTTGTACCAAATAGAACACGTTTAAAGTTGGATTGGTAGTTCAGCCGTATACTGGTGCTTGGGAGTCTTGCTTTAAACGAGCAAAGTTCTATAGATCCTTCTCAACGAAGAAGACTTTGTTAAAACTTTCATGATGTTGTTACTTACGACTCTTGTAGTAGATAAGACCAAGTCAGTGGTTTTAGCCGAGTTTGTGTAATAGTTCCTTGGAATAAAGGCCGCTGAGTACTCGAGTGGGATTAATTAGAAGTTTGACTTCTAGCTCATAAGATGACACTCACAAACTCTCTTGCACAAGCCCCTTTATACAGAGGCCTCTTTTTGAAGTGTTTGAAAGAGAGACTCTTTCAAACACTTCACAGATAAAACGCAGGGTAAAGAACAACCCTGCACGAAACAGGACTCGAACCTATGACTCCCGGACCACGGGGAAGTCGCACTACTCCTAGATCAGAACGCCGAACTTCTATTATGTTTAGTATTGGAGTGCAATTTATACCTTTATTTGCACTGTTTCTCTGAAACAACATGCATTTTCATTGACTTATATGGAAGATCTACATCTCCAAATGACTGTTATTTGGTATTGTTGCTTTAGAATAAAATCAAGTTATAAAGCAGCCAACAATCTTATTTTGATAGTCAGTAATGAATTAAAAATACATATACAATACAATCGAGAAAGTTTTGTGGAAATTTGAAATGTGTCTGAGGATTTATATTGAAATAACTTCAAGTTATATTTCTTGGTTCAAGACGATTTCAGGGTAATGGAGGACTGCAACAATTCTAATGGAAATTAAAAAATGCGGTCAATGCATTAAACTGTACTAAAAATTTATAGATTATAGCATATCCATTCTTACATTTTTCAAATCAAAGTTATCATTGAATCACAGAATCGAAAAAGAAATAAATCGACGCAGGAAAGAAAAAGGGTCTGTTCCCTCTCCCTTTTAATGCATCCATGTCAGATATAGAAGATTCTGTTGAATACGAGCTATAGATATTTACTAACAATAGTAAGAATAATCTGGATTTTGGAAATGAAACTGGAAACAAATGTTTATTGCTGATACAAGAATATATAATTTCAGAAGCAGTATGGAACATGTTGGCAATGCTCTATTATCAATTTCTTCTATAAACATTATTACTGTGGGTAGAAAAATATTCACTAAGCTCTAAATAAGGGGAAAGTGAAAATGAAGCAACAACTGCTAATCTCTATTTTGAATTTCATTCTGAGCCTACCATGTCTTTTTTACACACGAGAGAGAGAGACCAAGAAGCGTGATTCGACAGTTTGGATAGTTGACCCGAGCATGGACCGAAGGGCAGAAGTTTTTGAATGGTCAGATGTCCAAATTGATTTATACTTTCTCGTATACTTAGTATAGAGAAAGTATAATAACCATCAAAACATTCGAACTGGAGATTTCAACTATCTTCACGCTTTTGTCCACACTGAGTTAGAAAAACACATTTCTGAAAAAAGTTCGTCTCTCTGTGACAAATATAACTAAAAAACTTTTTTTTATCTAGACTGTTGAAATTTGATATATGGCCTTTATATCGAATTTGTTGATTTCTATAAAATTTTAAGCAAATTTTGCTCAGAAGTTTGTCTGTCCGGCTTTTCGAATACAATTTAACGCGGTAACTGCGAAACGAACAGAGTTAAATAGATAAAATTTGATACACATAATTAACATCTATAGTTTTGACAAATTTTGAGTTATATCCTACAAGATATCGACTGTCTGTTGGTCTGTACTTTTAGAAACATGTGAAGGTATAACTCAAAAATGTAGCGACATAAATATTTCGGATTTTCTATGTTATTTTGCTACTATAATAGTACTATTTCAAAGTTTTGTTTAATCCAGTTGTGAAAATCTAAAATAGAAAATAGATTTTCTGACACTATTAACCGCATACCAAGGATAGGCAAATAAATTGCCAAGGATTGATTACACAATAAATTCAGTAAAAATAGTTCGTAACTGTAGTAAGCCATTTCCATGTAAGGTGTTCACAAGGATAACATTTTTATTAGATAGTATTCGAGAGAGTTTCTCGGACACATCTCCCGCCACTTTATTTTCCGCCTATCAGAAACTGTGTCTAGGCATTTCATATGAAAAATAAAACTTTCAAAAAATAAAAACTTTCAACGTTATATTATGAATAAACCTACTTACAAGCTGTGTTTCCTATTTTTGAAAATAATTGAAAGAAAGCCCTAAGAACTTGCAAATATATACTATATCTTCCTAACTGTGTGTTCTTCAAAAATGTTTTACCATAACTTTTTACCATTTTACAATTAAAGCATTAAGTGTTTAATAGGTGAATGAAGTTTTTTTTAATCAAATAAAAGTACTCGAAGTTTTTATCTCTTTCGAATAAGAAAAGTGGATCCATTTAACTAGAATATGAGCAACTTAAAAACGATACTCAATAATTCGCATACAGCGTTGTGTTACATACTTCGACAATACAGGGAGTCCCAGCAAAACCGGACAAACTCCGAGCAGCCCGATTCGTTGCTTGGAATACATAAAAATGCTCAAAGAACTGTACCTCTTCGACCCATAGTTTTCGAGAAAATCACGAGAGAAAATGTATGACGCCATATATGGGTTTACCAAAAAATCTTCATTCAAAACATGAACATCAGTACTTGCATAATTTTAAGTAGGAAGATGCTCGAAATGCTCCCCGATCATATGAAGGCATGCATTCATGCGTCGTGCAGTGTTTGACTGTAAATGTTCTAGCATCTTAGTATCCACAAAAGTAAACGCACTGCGGAGACAAATGGACTTATTTCCATTCCTGAAGTAACTGGGTCTCGATAAGCCAATTCCTTTGTATCTCCCCATAGAAACAAATGTAAAGGGATCAAATCTGAAGAACGTAGCGACCATGAAACAGGACCCCGACGCCAAATCCAGCTGCCGAATAAATGTCAAGGGTCGTAAACCTAATATGACGTCATAAATTCTCATTTTCCTAGAAAACTATGGATCGTAAGTGTACAGTTCCCTGGGCATTTTTATTCCTTCCAAACAACGAATCTGGCTGTGCAGAGCTTATCCTGTCTTCATGGGACACCCTGTATAATACTCATTAGATTTCTTAAGTAAACCAAGTTATTCCTTCACCATATTTTGAGTAAATTCTGAGGTATGGCATTACGTCAGTCTTTTCATGGGCCTTACTTCGTATTACTGAAAAATAGCCGAACACATCTTTTTGAATTCTTGAAATTCATTAATATACAATTTCCAATTAAATGCTTTGTGCAATAACTCATTAGCCTCCCATTATTGCATATTCCAACGCATACGCAATATTCATTTCTTGAAACAGAAATGAAGCTACTTGTATATCAAAACAAAGTTTACTTATTCACTCGAAGTTTAAATGCATTTTTAAGTGTCTGGTCTTCCAGTAGTATACAATTTTTTTAAAAAATTCAAATATGTTGCCAAAACCTGTCTGCAGGCATATATATATAATGGAATCCGGTAGATATGAACTCAAAGTTCACTAAACAAATGCAGAACACTTGTCTCTTCAATTACTGCGTTGTTGAAAATATTTAAAATTTCACATTTAGTTTTTTTCCGATTCGAGTTCATTTTTTGTTGATATGGAGTAATTAGCAAAATAGTATCAAGATTTTCAGTGTGTTACAATTGCATTTTATCACAGCGATTTTAATTTGTGTGTATTTAAAATTCCACCATTTCAGATTTCTGAAAAATAGTATCTTAAAGTGTTTAATTTGGAAAAATTCAGAAAGTTTCAAAGAGTAAACTAAGCCGATTGTATCCTAGTTGATACGAGAGCAAAAATTCTTTGCGTGTCCAAGTGAGGGCTCTTAACGTCTTAAAACTAACAGTGTTACCCCGTTAACTACCCAATGCAACACAATGTAAAATATAAATAGCGTGAATATCGCACATACAGTATAGTACTATATGTAGCAATACACAAAAGGCACCAAAATTTTTAAAAGCATTGATGCAATAAAGTTCTATTAACAATTCGTAGTTTGTTAATTCATTTGAAATTTTATCCCAAAAGTTAAAAATTGAAAAATCTCAACATTAAATGCAGAATTTACGAGTTATTACAGTAAATTGAATATTTAACAGTAGGATATAAACTACTAGCCTTTTACCTGAAGTGATCTGACAACCTGATACATTGACACCTGGGTTGGATTCTTTAAAGCAAATGGATTTGCCTTTTAATAGCAAAGGTAAACATGGCAATGCTGCGCCAAACGTAATGTAAAATTACAGTGTAAGAAGTTCTACATTACGACTTATTCATTAAAAAATGGTTGAAATGAAGTGGTACATAAAACAATCTTACTATGTAAAAAGCCAATCGGCAGGGAAAAAAGGAAGACATAAGAGGGACGATAAGCTTTTGTAGCCATTTCCCGAGTCTAGCAACATGCGCCGAAGTTTGTGACTTAGTTTATTATCAAATAAACTATGGAGATAAATTTCAAAGAATAATGCAAGAGGTATTTCAAGGATGAAGTAGCCTTGTAATAGTTTCCGTTTTAAATCCATAAAGCCAGATAATTCCTGCACTTCATAATCCATTTTTGAAGTTAAGAAACGTTTGCAAAAACGTTTCGCCTTATTCCACCAACTTATTAATTTTTAGATGAAGAAACATTCCTTCCAAACATTGCTTTAGTTTTTATGAACCAGATAATTGTTGAACTGTCCGTACTGTATCCAACTTATTGGTCTACCCCAAATTTCGCCTTTTTATTCAGAAATTAAAATTTGTTAATTTGGCACTGCAGATAAGGATAAGAGCATACCACTTTAGATTCTAATGTAGTTTACATGTAGATAGCACAGTTGTTGGCGAAGTCTTCTCGGGCATTTTTTTTATCTATGCTGTCATTCTGATCAAGTTTAGGTGTTTAAACTGGGCCAACTCACCCAAAAAATATGGCATTGAAAATTACTACAGTGTTTTCAAAGTAGAAAATTCATAATGTTTCAAACTAGCGCTTTTAAAATGAATACAATAACTGATTTAAAATAGCTTTATTTTAAAATACACTCTCGGAAAATTAAAATAAACGCTACAAAATCGATCATAATATTCTATTTCGTGATAGTACAAGCCACCTATTTACATTCCCACTTCTGGGAATTCAAACTTTCCTACAAATGGCACAATTGGCAAGCTCGTTTAAAAGCTTCAAGTCGAATTTCACGCAGTTGGCTGGATCCATCACAACAGTTTCAGTTTAAATACTACGTCTGGGCACTTCGCAGAAGTCTTAGTTGCTGTATTCTTGTTCACAGGACACACAATTTATATCAAAAGGATTTAAATTCAAGATGTAGTATTGATTTTTTATAAACTCAAATTTCAATACCATAAATTTGAGTTGGTCAGTTTAGGATAAAAGATCACATCAATTGCTTAGTGTTCACCAGGAATCTGCGTCTTCAGATGATCAAAATTCAAAATCTTGAAACAAGAAAACCGTTTATTCCCACTCTCCGACGTACAGAACACCTGGAGATGCAGGACTAGTCAATGTTCTCATTCTTCCATACAGCTTTGAATATTCGTCATCGGTAAATGGCTCCGATTCTGAAATCAAGATTAAACGTTCGAGATTATATTTCATGTTAATGAATTATGTAACTGATTTTAATTTAAACTTAAATTGCATTTCGATAAACTTTAAAGATATACTAATCAACACCTAAAAATTTATGCTATTCAAGTGAAAAACTATTGGAATGCACCTTTCATATTCAATGGTGGATTGGATCCTTCATTACTACCCTCATGGGCCGTCTAGTACGATGAGTAGCGCATCAATAATTTGTGGTTCATGTTCATATAGTTTCATTAAGATTATGATGTCTTTCGAACTAGTCGACATTCGAGAATGTTGAAGGCAAAACAGAACAAGTTTCACGGTATTTAGATTGCAATGAAGCAATTTTCTTGATATTCTTATAACTGAAACATACAATGAAAAAGCAAATAGCCTCTTAAACTCGAGAAACTTCGAGTATCTCAAGCAAGTGTAGAGTACCGATAAAATTAAAATGCATTAAAAATTTATAAAATATGAAAAATCTTTGAATTTCCTTCCCAAATAATTGCATGCTACAACTATTTTAATAATTTTAAATACAATTGGAAATACCACGAGCATAATACAAACGATCCAAGTGAAAAGCTGTAAACTTTTTCCCTAACAAAAAGTTAAGGGATTAATCTGAATATTTTAACTCCATTGTTCCGAGAAAATTTTGCCTTATCAAGCAATAGACAATGTCGGCAGACTTGGATCACTAAAGTTTAGGGCCAAACTGGGTTAGTGTTAGGTTACGGTTATCCACGAAAATCGTGAATACTAAATACATAGATTAAAGAAATCGTTTAGTATAAGAAAATGTTAAAAGGTGAAATGTTCGGTTGGAATGCAGTTTGAAATTGTCTTCACTTTTCCAACCAATTATAAAGAGGATGCACAATTTCATCACATCTAAATATTTACACAGTCAGACACATTTTACAACACTTAAACAAGCAGAGTGAGCCTTTGAGCATTTATAAGCATGTGATAATTTACAATTAGAAAGACCAATCCATGAATGCCATCCATAAAGTTTAAGCTAAGGTTTAAATGTAGGTATAGTTATATTTATATACATACAATTTTAAGTCATTTTAGTTATGAACAACTTAATAGTATCGATTTAATCTATTTAAGTAGAAGATTTCTTACCTCTCCCTGAATCAAAAGATGATTTATCACTTTGCCTAAGAAGACTTAAATATCCTGAACTATGACTCTTTCGGACAGGAATTGGATTAAGTGGATGTTGAGCAGTTTGAGTAGACGTTTTCTTACCGAAATTGGGAACCCTAGCTTTCATGCCGCAGTAGTACGGATCATCTAGAAATACAAGACAACAAGAATATGAGCCAACATTGATATTTGCGACAACATATTCAGAATGTTTGTTTAATTTCAGTCTTAACTTTTACATGTATTATCTATACTAGTTTAAAACAAGCACAAAACTTGTCAAACATTACACTTAACATCGTATATATCAAGACTAGAATAGGACCCATTTCTCTGAACTTTATGAATACCTAGGAAACCTTTAAGGCAGCTCCAAGTTCCTCCTATTGAAAGTCTTGTCTTGCAGTTAACTCCATTCACCAAGACTCTTCATTCTAATTTATGCAACAACGATCGAAATGTATCTAATGTATAGCGTTAATTAGAATTGTAGTTTAGGTAACTCGTAAGACGCCTTTGAGAAATGGTAACGTCAAATCTGATTAGTTAAGTTGGCCAGATAATATTAAGTTTACATTTTCTCGCTTCGTTTGCTCATCTGCAGATTTTGGGTGCACTACTTATAGACCAATTCGCTGCCAAGCATTAGGTTATTCCCATTGCCATTTCTGTTTTGAGTGTTATTGCTTATATAAGTTTTACGATTTCAAAACACATATTGTCATAAATAATCATTTACATGTATAAAAATCAAATACGAGTATACTCGTGGTTGACAATGGGAATAACATACAATTTAGGCTTGGCAGTGAATGGCAGATCATAAAAATTTGTATTTTGTCTTGCACAAGAGCTATAATCAATTGTATTTAAGTGTCATTTCCATGTCGAGAAAATCACTTGAGTTGTATTACGATTTCCATTAATGGTTACTAAATGAGGTTATTTTTCACGACTCGAATCGAGTTAAAGATACGATTCGCAAGGCGTGAATCTATTCGCAACTTCCATTAATAAAAGCCGAGAATACTACAATTTTGCTTTAAAGCAAATTTCTCGCTAAATTCATTAGTTTTCGTAAATTTCTTCAGTTATGAGTGGCAGTGAAAATAAATGGTAAACATATATAGACGATTTGGACATCAATTTCGTAAAAACTCCTCTGAGTGATCAATAAATATATACAGTATGTTAATGGCAGTACCCAGCTAAGAAATATTTTTCAAATCGGCAAAATATTGTAGCGTTAATAGCAATTTAATTTAGAAATATAGTAATCAGTTGATTGAATGATGCCTCAATATTTTGAATTTCATTAAAGGGAGCTTTAAATTACTTCGTGTCTAAATGAATGTTATGACCAGATATTTTGTATTCAAATCCTTAATTATATACGAAAATAAAGCTAACCGCAAGAGCTGCGATTAAAATAAAGCTCTAAATGTCACTATTCTGGAAATAAGAGGTTGGAGGTTCCGAGTAGCAAGATTTACAAGAAAGAAGCTTAAGACTGAATTTATCAGAAACTGATAAGAGCTTGCTCATGTAGCTTAAGTTCTTTTTAATTAGAAAATATATTCAAAAGTAACAAGATGGGACAGGTTAGTTCCACGAAAATAAAGTTAGTTTGACTTTAATGTTCGGATTTAACTCCAATTCTAAAAGGTTAAATGGATGCTTTATCCTTTGAAAACTATTCTGAACTTAAATACAGCATATGCAACCAAACACTTGAACTAAAAGCCACCATTCGCTCTCAAATAAGTATAAACTTTTTCGAGGCGATGGAATAGAACTTCTAGCGAATCAAATAGAATGATTGTCTTTACTATTAGCCTCATGGATTAAAGCCTACATGCAATCCAAAGTTTGCAAATTGCGATTTCCTTCACTTTTGGAAATTAAAGTTTTGAAAAGCAAGAATATTAAGCACATCTATTGAACTATTTTACTGCGATAGGGAATACTGGTGCTTGCCAAGAATCACGATTTGTAGACATTCGATGATACAATTATTGGAATTCTGATGATCAAAGTTTCAATCAATGATGTTAACTAGAAAAACTGAAATATTGGAAACTAGTTTTACCATGGCTTTTATGGTTTTAATCGAAAGTTTCGTTTTTGTGGCACAAAAGCCATTTTTGGCAAATCGAAATTGGAACTAAACGAAAAATAAAGATAAAGCAATTACCTTTGACTCCGGACTGCCGATGCATGCTGTGCACGGGTTTCTCGCGTTTCCAATCATCGTAATCGGGCTGAAAAAGTCCAATAATGTAATAAAATCCAGATGGCAATTATTTAAACATGCACTTAAGAACTCACGTACGTAAAGAAACTCAATGTACTTGTAATTAAAGAAAAATTTAAAAAGTACATCTGCTAAAAATCTACCTAACCCCAATTTATGAATCAAAAATTTTGGTTTGCAAAATTATATTCTATAATGAATTTGTTCTACGGTGGTTGACTAAAGCTATGACTAGAAGTGGCAGATTTCTTTTAAGTTCGGATTTCCACAGAAATCCAGTTGAATTAGCTTTGTTGTTTCCATAATGGTGCAAATAATGCTTGTAATGAAAATACTGAATCCGAAAGTTAATTAACAAAGTTATCAAATTAGGGCATAGTTCACTGCTCAATATTTTGAATGAACATGGCATTTCCCAATGAATTTTTCCACTTTCGAAAATTGAACTTATTTATAATAAAAATGCCTCCTCCCTCAAAACACACAATGTTCTCTTATGTAATATAGAATTATCCAGGTTCAGTATTTCTTTTCAATGCACGTGTCCATATATTTTTTGGAGTTGAAAACTACAATTTCAAGGGACAAACCAGCAAATTCAGATTATATTTAAACATCGACTTAAAAAATTCTTGGGAAGTCTATGGATAAATTCAGCTTACCACAGGAACGGGCACTCTGTTTAGGTCCCTAGGTGGAAGTTTTGGAGGTTTACACTCCTTCAGAGTATCCGACATCCTTTGAGAAGCTCCATCACATGAATTTAAAACGCTATAAGGATCTTCCTCAGTTGGAAGAGGCATTTGACGACGATCAGTTATTTTCTCAATACTCGCCCGCTTGGAAACTAAAAAAAAAAAGATTGTTCAGATAAAAAGAATCTTGAAAGAAACCAATTTCTTTGACGGTGCGATATCATTTTTGATAATAGAAACAAACGTCATTGGAAATTTCTATGAATATTGCCTGCCTTTGGAACCAACTTGTACGCACGATGTTTTTAATAACTAAACACGAAATATATTCTCTAAAATTTCACTTATTTACCAAGACTGAAAAACTTAAAATTTACAACAAATTATCACCCGATCAAATTCGAAAGTATATATTATAAAATAAAACCGTTCTACTTGAGCTGCATTAATGTCTGATCTAAGTATTCTTTACCCAATTTTAATATCTCCCAAAGCATGCATGGAATGTTTTGACTGCCAATTTTTAATTTCATAACATTCATATTGTATCAAACTTTGAATGAAAAAAGACCGTGCAGAAGTGAAATCGATATCATCGAGTTTAGAATGCAAACTTTTTAAATCCAAAATTATGCACGTTATTTTCTCTAGTCTAATCATAGGCAAATGATTGCCTGCCAGCTGTTTACGGAGCAATTGTCGAAACTAATGCCTAGCGATAGCACCCTATATTTAAATGATCCCTTCTGAGAAGGGATTCGTCTAATTAAGTGGTGAAGATTGAAAACTCGATTCTACATTCTATTTCATGTTATTTCCATTTTGATTTCTTTTACATCTTTCCCCTGATCGAAAAGTTTTAATGAGATCTTTTACGAGCATTTTGCATTTTATTGCTACATTGATTAAGTCCAATTAAAAACTGTTCCATGAAATGGATAAGATGCTTGCGCGGTGTTTGTTGCTGTTCAAAAACGATAAGACTTGTTACACAAGCGATATACACACCTACAAGCGAGTTTTACAGTACGAGATTAGCACTTTTTGCATTGGTGTCTAGTGCATAAATACACAACATTTCGAAAACGCTGTGAAACTTGCAGTGATCAATTAAAATATTAAACAAGAGTAAAGAGAAATCTATCCTTACCAGGAGGCAATTTTGATCGTAACATATCTAAGGCAACTACGTTGATAACCATCACCCAACAGGAACAATCTAATAGTTCTGGGCAGTCTTTAACAAAGCAAATGGCAGATATGCACTGGCTTTCCAATTTTCTCCTATCTGGATAAGCTTTTTTAAGTTCCCTATTCACATTGGAAGCGAATTTCTTCATATCAAACATCTGAAATATTAAAAATATTGTACAAATGTAAAAAGGATTAAAAAGACAGTCATATTCATGGATTTCTCATTTCATATCGAGAAGGCAATTATCTGTAAGGTTATTTAATATCGGAACGTGCTAATCCATTAATTAAAAGTACATATTTCAATACATTTAAGATTGATGCAATTCAAACCGATTTTGAATTCTTAATATTATCAGGATTCAGTTAAGCTGTCAATATAGGTCAAGTCATTTGAAATTTCTATGTAGCTATAAAGTAAAGCAAAATTTTACCAATTTTTTTCGTTGCTTTGCTTTAAATACATTATCAAAAACCACAGAATGGCAGGTCAAAAATTACCGGAAATGCCCATCATCCTATTTAAAAATACTTAAATAGTCTTTAAAGTTGTATCTACATATGCAAACAAAACTTTGATTCCGCGAATTAATTATAAGTTGACATTTCTATAGCTTTTGAGCTTCCACGAGACGGGCAGCATAAAATAAAATTTGCTCAAAGTGTACTAGCAGTTTAATTTTGAGCAACCCTTTAAGCAAGATAAATGTGCTAGTATCCTCGATACTGTTGAATGAATCATCGCGTTTACCACACTAGTTTTACATGCTTTTATTGAAATAATTTCAATACAAATCAAGTCAATTCCTATAGCAGGTAGAGCTTGTATGAGAATTTATTGTATTATAGATTAAACATAATCTAGTTTTAGAATTATTGCATATATGCTGAAGCTTGAAAAGCATTGACAGTCTAATTTCCTTGAAATATTGCAAATGTTTTACATTTCTTCACAGATTTGGTCCAACGTATTAAAATGCAGAGAAGGATAAAAACAATCTATGTTAAGCAGTTTCAGTTTTCTGCAAAAATACGAAACATTTACTTAATAAAATTAACAAACTTTCGATTTTATTCAAAAGTGTCGATCTATATTATACAAGACTTCTAATTCCGAATTACTGAAGATACTTTAAGCTAATTATACACAGCACGTTAAGATTACCTCTCCCTCAATAAATTCAAGCTCTGCTTGAGAAGCCTGTTACATGTTGATCGCATAGCAGAATATAAGCGCATGCAAATCCAATGCAATGGTTTTTGCTTCGTTCTCTATTTAAATGTTCACTTAAAGCAGATAAATTACGAAACGATGGAAATATATAATAGGATTAAACGGGTACCAAGCTTACTTTAACAGGTTTTTCCATTTCCAATAATCCGCCAGCCATGACGATATCGTTTCCTATGCTATTTTCTTCCGTCTTCACTTCCTTAATATACACATTAGTCTTGCTTATTCTTTTCACCATTATATTTCCGGAGTCGTCCATCTTTATCTTCACACCCTAAATGAAAAATATTTTAAGAATCCAGTAAAGAAAAGAATTCGAACTTTTGAATTGGTAATACACTTACATGTCCAATATGCTTCTTTATTTCTTCAGTTTTCGCATCTCGCATTGGATTATCAAATCCACAAAGACCAATTCTGAAAGAAAATGCCGATTAGAAATTTGATAAATACAGCCAAGAAGATAATTTATAAATATAGAAATAAAGTTAAAATAAAGTTTTCTAGCTTTAAGTTTCAAACCCACCTGTATCCATCAAATCCATCATCCGAGCCATTTATTGTCAATACGGGAGCCCTGGCATAAGCTTTTGCAACTCGACGATTCCTTTCCATGACAATTATCTTGGCCCAAATTTCATCATCAATTTGTTTCCATTTATTAAGCACTTCTTGAATATGATCCTGGAAGACAAGCAATGGTATTGTAAGCTATTGCAAGAGAAATGTGAAGAATTTCCAGTCTGAGCAGGTTTCAGCTTCGTTAAAATTAGATCCGAGAACTACCGTGCAAACCTTAAGTACAGAGTTTAACGAGAGAAGGTCATCAAAACGAAGCCACTGCCACTTTTATTTGCATTCTTGCATCTTAAGGTTCAAACTTGAGCGTATGACGAGCTTATTCATACTAGAGGCATCTTTCGTTACAGCTAAAAATGCTTTTTCAAAGATTGATTTCAATAACAAGTTAAATTACTCGAGTTAACTCAAAACAGGCTATACAGGTAAACTCCTTTTAATGTTTTTATTTAAATTCTAGATGCGATAATTTGTAAAACTCGTTCTTTGTGTTAATGTTAATCGGAAAAGGTTGTCGCTATTGAAGGAAAACCCTTAAAAATTTTTAAGTTGACAGCGCAAGTTTTAAAATAAAGAAAGATTTAAATAAAAACTCGGCTTTGGGCTTGTGTGGATCTATTGTGCAATGCACGAGATGATCGGAAGATGTAACCCTAGATTTAATCTTTAGGCTTTGAGAGTTTAATCAATGTTTTCCATTTGGAAAATCATATTTGTGTTTAAGATTCAAATTAAATCGACCGATATGTCTGGACTCTACAGAGGAGCATTAGATGGTAGGAATAGAGCAAAATTAAGTTATTTCAATTGTAAGAGTAATGAAATAATTGTAAGTTTATTAAATCATTGATCGACTAATGAATTGGGAATCATTTGATTCCAAATTCATTAGTTTATCAATGCATCAACGTCAAGTCAAAGGGCTGGGTTTGTTTACACTATCCTTAGCAATTTGTCTACCAAGAGATTAGCTACTACAGACAATACCTTTATATTTAAGGAGATAAGCCTATCCATTCAGGATTGTTAAAGAAAAATTCCATTTCCTTTTTATTGCCCGATGGTAATTTCCGATTGAAGTTACCTTGCTTTCGAATCAAACAATGGAAAAGAAATTCAGACTTAGGGTAAAGAATACCGAAATTTCAATTTGTTCTAAAAATGCAATTTTACTTCCTGAAATATTAAAGTTAAGTATAAACAAAAAGCTTGATGCGTTATCTGAGAAAACCGATTCACGATAAATTTGTAGTCGAGATTTACAGAAAAAAACAAGTTTTCCTGTGGTTCATTTTCTTGAATTCATTTTCTAAACAATACATACTTCCAAAATCTACATATTTCTTTGATGTAGTCCCGATAATTTGAGCTTGTGCATGAAGATTTATGGTTTCTATTGATTTCCGCTTGTTTTACTTATTTCTCAGGAAAAATCTAGCTTTCTGTTAAGAAACTTCATTTGCATATACCTTACTAGTTTATGAATAGTTTATTAATAGTTCCAACAAATATTTGATATTTTAGTAATTCTTTGCAGTTTCTTTGCAGCAATCAGAAACATTTAAAAATAGATATCCTGGAATTAAAAACTCGTATTGTACCATTAATGACAGAGCATAAACTATTCAATATATATTGATCTGGGATTAAGATAAAAATCAAAAATCTTTGACAAAAGTTTTCAATGGAATGAATTCAGTTCGTTATTCCGTTTTTTACGGATTACTTTTCAGCAATAGATCAATGCAATGAAGACTGAATCAAATTATACGCTCGTTGACTCCAAGAACGCAGATTTTATTTGAATTCAATTGTTCCATTAAAAATTTATGATCAATTCTGACAGTTCCTTATTGCAGTAAAAACCACTCCGGATTTTTATAGGACCTCACGATCACCTCGAGGGCTTTAAGGAGTGCCCACAGAAGTTTAGGAAGCCTATCGTGCGTTAATCAGGTTCACGGAGGGCATTTTCCCGTTATGTCCATGAAGATCTGGAATGGATCTTAAGCCCGGCACGATTACTCGTGAACTAAGTTTTAAAATTGACTTCATTATTAATCTGGTAAAAGGTGAAATGTAATACTCTTCGAAACTAAAGTTGAAAATTCATTGCCTACAACATGGAGCTCGTTACACTGTCGCATATAAGCAGAAATAGGAATTTAGAGTCGGGACAATGCTCAAGATAGTTTTTTTAAACCTATACCAAGTTCGGGTTTCATTCACCTAGCATTTTATTTAATGAAGTTATACGTATGGTATATATATTTTTATGAAGCAAAATTCAATAAAAATGTGAAGGTATTAAGGAACCATATCGGCTACCTCCCGTTTACCCGTTCCCAACCCAAAAGAGTAATGGAAAATGCAAGCGACGCGGCACGTCTCGAGTACTCTGTATGTTACGTTATTTGAAGTAAAATTATGCTACCGGAATAAAATTGTAGAAACCGAATTATATTCCCGGATTAAAATTAGAGAAAGATCTTTTAAGATGCTTCAACCCTAAATAACAATCTTCAATAATATTACTACGAATCTTGATTAGTATCATGATTCGAATCTAAAATGTAATTAATGATACAATGACCGCAATCAAATTATAGATCCCGGCCTATTAATGATTTGTAAATACTGCTCTTTGGCGAAAATCAGTCGTTATAAAACCAAGTCTTCAGATAAGGGACTTGTTAATATTTTTGGGACTTATTCTAACAGAAACAGCTTTTCCTCATTACATCCGCCAAGAATACCAACAACTTTGACAAAAAATCCGCATACGAGATTTACGATTGTAATTCGGTCGTAAATTTCATAATTGTTCGCAGCCCAAAGTGAGGAATCAAGTTTGAGGCACTACATGTGGAAACTTGGTTTTCAAGAAAGTGATTGGGAGTAGTGATACTAATCTTATTGTGCCGGTATTTCACAAAACTTTCCAAAAGGTCGAAAATTAAAGGCATTAACTGAAAGAGGGGAGTTAGAAATCAAGATCTTACGAGCTTATATAAAAAAGGCTTATCGATTGCATCATATAAAGAACTGTTTACTTCAAGAGTGGCTATCAAGCTTGCTTAATTCAACCATTGCAGTGTTATAACTTTACACCACTCCACCCTTAAAGATACGGAGCTGCAGACACTTCAATATACCGATCTGCTCTATTAGTCATGATTTAATAAAAAAGTCGTTCTCTAGAGAGAAAGCGTTTTCCGAGACATGTATGAAAAACGAAAAATGTATGGGAAACAATAGCAGCGAAACTGTTGGAAATCGACAAAATAGGTCACGGGGAGTTTGTGCTTGCTCGGCAAGTTTTTTTTTTTTTAACATTCCAATATACAGTAACGTATAAAAAGTGAAGGAAAGTTCTAGTTTTGAAGTATTTTCGTAAGTAGCGATTTAAAGTGTTTCAAGAGTCAATTAACAATTAATTCTAGTTGTCTCGTGCATGGAAATTCTGAATCAAAATGAGTTACTTCAGTAAACTTAATTAACAATTGTAATATAAAAAACTAGAGATTGAACTATTTCGCCGAAAATGATTTAAAAATTAAAAAGCGACGCTAATATTGAAAGTGCAGGTAAAAACCCGGCAAAACTTGTTGGCAAGCATTTTATCCGAATGATTATATTGAATTTTTACTAAAATCTCTTGAATCGACCGCACCTAAATATTAGAACGGATTTTTGAAAACAGGGTAGAAATAAATTAAAGACCAAGATCAGAGAAGTTAAATACTGAATAGAACATGTGTAACAGTTAGGAACTTAATGCCGGAACTCGGAATATAACGCTGACATTAAAACTACATTTAACGTATCTTGGTATTAAACAACACAATAAGATATTAGGCACTCTAGATGAAAATTGCACCAACCATACTGAAACAGTGACAAGTATTTATTGTGTTTAGAAAATAGTTGGTAAATGGTAGCGAAATTATTTACTATTGCCATTGAGGCAATCCTCTCGTTCGGATATTTTAAGTAAAATAACTTCGATTCGGGTTGAAAACCGCAATTTCGGGTTGTTATCTCTGTAGACATTTAAATTTAAACTCTGTTTTTTGTATGAATATTGTAATGCAGTCTACGTAGAATGGGTTTAAGAAAATGTGTTAAAATTTATGCATTGATAAATTAAGATATTCAGCCCTTTTAACGTACAAGTAGGCTTGAAAAGATGAAAATCTCTACAAATTCCTCCAGGCAAAATAAGCGGTTTTCGCAACTTCGATGTTCGCGACCTCAGTCACGATCCGGTTTTTCAATCGATTGGCATTCCGCCGCATCTGAAAGGTGTTCCAAGATTAATTAATCCAATTCTTCAACCTTGAGCCAAAATATAATTTATTACTTGGTTTTGACATGCGTTTCGACCAGTCTCGGTAGGATTTGAGAAGTTGTTCTAGTCGTGTTTAACGATTAAAACTTGATATTTTCAATAACTCGATACGAAAAGTCGTATTTCTAAACAAATGCGAAAGAGGCTTTAAGAGCACCACGAATTTTTTTAAGGAACGATTCGAACATTCAAAGGATTCCAATATTTTCTGCAGGATAGTTTACAAATGACTTGTCTCTCCTGATGACCATATAATTAAACATCAAAGGAGTTTTCAACATTAAAGAGCGTGTATTAAGAGTGCGATTAAGTATTTATGAGCTTAAGTTTAATAAGCTTCATTTGACAATATAACTTCTGAGTAAAAGTGCTTTTGGCCAATTAAAATAAATTTTAACTAAAATAAATCCTTATAAGTTACGCAAATGTATGAAAATGCAATCAAAAATGTTATTTTATTAAGCTCGCATTTGCATAGACAAAGCGAAAAGTAACGTCATTTGTAAAATAAATGATCATGCATAGACTCGGGAGCAGCTTGCAAATGAGATGCACGAAAAGATTCATTTGAAAGAAAATCCAACTGCCATCTTTAAACCATATAATATTTTAAGAGAAGATGAATCTAAATTCTGCTTGCCCTTTCATGACAATAGCCGCAAGGTTCATCGACTTCCTAGTTGAGGTTAACTGGGGAAATAATTGAATAGAAATGGCCACTGACAGTTTTAAAGAACATTTCATAATCGAGAGCTTTTCCATTCGATTTGATGAGCAGCCGATAAGACTCGCAAGCAACGATGAATAAAGGAATTCAGTTCATCAAGTGACATAACCTCACGAAGCGAAGGCAGGATTATTCTTATCCCACCAGGAAAATTCCGACTGAATAGAATCGACAGAAGTGAAAGGAGAATTAAAAGGCAATAGACAAGAGTGGTCTTGTGCAGACAAGGTCGCGAACTGTTGCGTGAAAACCGGAGTCGAAAAAGCCGCGTCTGACCTACTTTCAAAGAGGCGCATTTAAAATCTAATCCTTCGACTATGTCCACTAGAAGAAGGCAGGCATAATTTAGTTATCAAAGTGACGGTTTATGGGCGGAATTGGTCTAGAAGCTAGTACTTCATCGAAATAATTGAATACAAAGAGTAGTAGTTAGACTTTTTGCGATAGTTCGAGATTTACAACTTCTTGCATTCTGTTTTATGGGTCATCTTCGCCGCCTAAATTAACCACTTGACAAATGAATTTATTTAACTTCCTAATTAGATGACACATCCAATATTAAACATTTATTTTAATTCCTATTTTAAGGTAATGAAAATTTTTTAAAGGATTCTGGCATTTTAAGTTACTGAATAATTTCCCTTAATTGCAGGTTTTAAATTCAATTCGATTCGCGTGTCGGAGATGTCATTGTATGCAAAGTGGTTAGATCATTTAATAAGTTTAAAGCAATTATATTTAAAGCTAGCCAATATTAATTTCTAGTGAACTCCTGGATTGTTAAGAATCTTGTTTAAACGGTGTCAAATGGTGATACAAAATTCCTTGCATTTGATAGATAGTTTTTTGAACTTGGCTATTCCTACCTTCTTTCAGAAAACCGAATTATCCTTCAATAGTATGGTATTTGCCTTCAGTATTTCTTGGCTCGGAAGGTTAACGTCGGAAGATGGCTTAACTTATTTTGCATGGATAAAATTATCCTTAATGATCGATATTAACAACTCGATTAGTATAAAATAGTTTTGATAAACTTATTAACACAATTTGCTTCCCTTAATCTTAAAACAGCCAAGAATTTGGATCTCAGCCGTCTTTCAAACTGATAAATGACAATTTCTGAAGCTTCAACTTGTTTTTATTTCTGATACATCTTTAAGAGAGTAAAAGAAATTTAATTATATTCTATAAGATTCCAACTTTAAAAGCGAGTCATTTGGCTCACTAAATGAAATGAAATGGCATTTTAGGTATTTTGCTATTTTCATCTGAATTATATATATATTAAATTGCAATAAATTTACTAGACAAATGGGAAGTGTCCCATTACAAGTTCACAAACATTTTAAGGGAAAATTAAAGATATCTACCGATATATTTTTCAAATTTTTATCTCGAAAAGGTTTACGAAATGAATATAAGAAACGGAAGTTGCAAAATTCTTCGATGGCAAGCGAACATGTTACGAATCGGCGCGATTGTGTACAATACGATGGGCCAAAAGAACACGAGTCAAGATAACAGAAAAGAAGCAAATTCATGGGGATTGAAACTGGTAAAAGTTATGGATATTCATTACATGGGCTGATAAGTAATTTTATAAAATCTAAAACGGACGAATTATTAGTATGGCATTAAACACGACACTCAATTTCTTACGAGTAAAATTTTTATCAACATCAACTGTAATTTCTAGACGCTGATTCCTTCAAAGTAAAACCTCCGAGATTTTAGAAATATAGTTGCGCTTCTTAACACTACCATAATCTTTATGCATTTTATTGATGAATTATAATACTGCGACATACACAGAAATGGGTTTAGGTCTAAAGAATAGCATCATTTTTTCTTCACTTCTGGTAACGTATTGCAACATTCAGCTTCAAAGTTAGAAAGTCTTAGTAAAAAATGACAAAAATAAAACATTAATAGACTTGAGCCCTTTATTTCCTTCACGACCTTTCCAGATTTTTTTGGAATTTTAATATACTGGTTAATTAAAGTATTGCAGACAACCATTTATCAAGACGCCCACAAGGGATGCAAATATTATTTCAGTTGCCACAAGATCATTAAAATATATCTAGTCGATTCTGGCAATTACTGCATTTCTGGCGTTTAGCATTGCAAATCAGTTGCTTGGAATGTATGTAAACAAGTTAACCGTTTTGAAGACATCCTTAGCAGATTTTAAATATCAAAACCACGAAAACATGTTTAAAGCAAGAGATTTCCCAACTGAAGGTGGTTCAAAACTATCGACATTGAATGTATTTTTGTTGGTGTTGAAAAAAGCACGACGCCGACAAAAGATACAAATATCAGGGCAATGCACAAATTTTAAAGGAAAATCAGTTGTAATATGGCCCGAAACTATTATCTTTGCGACAACAAACAATGTTGAGCCCATTTCTTTCACCAAGTTTTCGGATCTATGTTTTCAATTACATGCACCAAACAGTAAAATCTGGACAATAATGGGGAATAGAAATGCCACTCGAGTCCCTCAATACGAAACTAAATTTTTAGGCATCGAATGGAAAGAAATTGTAAAATACATGAATGTTTTAATAGCCGAAACGTTAAATATCATGCTTTACTTTCTGCATTTATTTATCTTTCAATGATATTCTGAATCCATTTTTCTAAATAGGCTACTATAAACAAAAGAAATTTAATAAGTACTTGAGTCATATGCCGGGTAGATAGAGCTATTGCATTTCATTCACATGATAATCATGATCCTAATCTTCATAAAAGATAGCAATTCCACATTTAAATTTTACAAGGAATGTTCAAATGGGAAAACTTCATCTTAAGAGTTTGTTCCTTTTGTAAGCCGAGTACTTAAATGCTTTAAGCAATCGGAAGTTAAAGTGAATAATCAATTCTTTTGTGTAGCTTAAATCACTTACAGGAATGAAGATTTAATTAGTTTTATTTTTCTCAGTTTATTTAACTTTGGTCTAAACACGTAGAAAGTTTATTCTAACATGTGCCTCATTGTAGCTGGCAGATTAATAAGGTCACGCTAGAATGTTTAAAATGAATCCAAGTGTGCGATATGATACAATTAAGTAGCGACATTTAAAAAATTGAATTGCGAGTAAAAACTCCTTTTCGCTTTAGTTTCATTTCCATAGATTTCAATCCCAAATAAACAAATATATGGTTTGCATAGTTAAACCTGATGTTGAAAAATATAACATGGATAAGACAACCGACTTATCGGATGAAGATACATCAAGCGATTGATGCATACCAATTTTCAGTATATGAAGATACAAATCTAATCCACCGTCAGCGTTTGTTGAAGTGTTCCAAGGGAAATTAAACAACGAAGAACTTACTGCAATTTCACTGTGTTAAAAATTCATGACGAAGAAAAACAAGAAATCCGTCTCATACTTCACCGTTCGATATAAACGAGGTCTCCTAAAAATAGTTGCAATCCCCATCATTGATAACAGTACGTAACTAGGAATTTTCCATATCAATGCTTCCACTTCTCCAAGTCATGGCAAAATTCATGATCAATTACAAGAGCGTAGCGATATCTCATCCCGAAATAGATTCAAGTCGTGCATTCAAGGTAAAACCAATTAAGGAACGGATAGAAAATTGTTTATTGGAGTTTCTTTCCCAATTCTATTTTACCTGAAACGCTACGTACATCTCGATCGATTCCTCGTTTCACGAATATGGATTAACGGAATATCAACCTCGTTCCTTGCTCCATAAGAATCTAGAAATATTCAATAGACGATCTAAACAGTAAAATTTAAATTTACCAATGAATATTCTTTATAAACTCTTCTACACATTGCAGACTAATTACCCTGTTATGCCATTTTTAGGAGCAGTTCTGAACTAGAAGAGCTTCTGTTGAATAGCGTATGCTCTGGCGGAAGATTGCGAATGCAACCAGATGACTTATCTGACAAGACTTCATAAGCCAAACGACTGAGTGTTGTCATATCGAGGAAGACCGACTAATATTAATTTTTAAATTGCCTTCTTGAAAATTGTAGGCGTCCTACTCTAAATTATAACATACGTGAAGAGTAACTTCAAACTGATATTAGATAGCAATATACTTTAAATATAACCGCTATGAAAGTTGCAGCATATTGTAGTGGGACAAGACAGATGGCATTACCGATTCAAATTTCAAATTCTTTGTGCCAGAAGAACGAAGTTCCGAGTATTCCGGATAGAGCCTTTAAGTATTTAACGATTATAAAAAAATAGATATCAGAACTGCGTTTTCGAGTCGTTCATTTAAACAAAAAATTCTGGTATAATAAACAACGAAATTCAATGTTGTCCATTGACAGAAGTGCAACACGAGTAATCTCGCAGTTAATTGTTGGGCAAGCGAAACGTGACCATCCGATATGCACCATAAGGTTATTAGGCATGCTCTTTACGAGCAAAGCAATTTCTCGCGACAGTTTATTGCTTCAAAGTGTATATTGGGAAAATATTAAATCGCATTTTCCTTTTAGTTTGGTTGAAATTTTCTTTTTGAAGTCTCGCCATGCAACCATGACCAGGAATCGAAGCGACACCTCTCAGGAAGACAACTGGTAGCTTGAAACCGGTGTTTAAGCATCTGAGATTGAATCTACATCTTCATTTGAAACTGGCAATATAAAAAATGTTATAAATTGACTCCTACTTAGGTTAAGAAAATTTCATTTTAATTACTTTAAATGATTAAAACTGTTCTTGTTCCGATTTATAACGGAAGACGTGGCAGTAGCTTCTGAGGGTATGGACCCCTGAGCACTAGAGGGCAGAAGTCGGACTTCTAGTTCATATAAGAATGACACACACACACACACACACACACACACTCGCTTGCACAGCCCCTTTTTACAAGGGGGAACATTCACACAGCTCATAGATAGTACACAGAAGAATGAACCCAGGACGCCCAGATCATAAGGAAGACGCCCTTCCTCTGAGCCAAGGCGTCTGCTTTATTCATAGATCAGAAAAGGAGCACGATCACCTCTGATCCAGCACCCCAGTGGTATTGCTCTTCACATTGAGAACTTAGTGACCCCCCGACAGACGTCCACCGCACATGGAGTTTTCAGCTGGTAGATTCGAATTTGCAACACGAGGAATGCGAATCCAACCTCCATACCAACCAGATCATTTCGTGTTGACAATTACAATATAAATATTTGATCAAAAAATATGCTAGCGTTGAATTTTCAACGCCAATTGTGACAACTCAAAATGCGCGCATTTTCTATGCCAGTTGGGGAACACAATACAGATTAGAAGTTTCTAATATTCTTTATTATTTTAATTCAAAAGTACTTCAAAATGAATCTGGAAAAATCTAATTAACAATATTTAATTTTAAATGTATCAAACATTGAAAATAAACAGAATCTTAAAATCGGCCGAAAACATGTTAAGTTCAACCTCATTAGTGTGGGGAAACAAACTAAAATCGTTATTTATTTAGAGGGGGAAATATTGACGAGAAAGTTTTTAATTAATAAATTAAAATTTGAAAAATATCAAATGCCATTCACTACAAGCTTAAAAATGTATTTGAACTTGAGTGGATGAATAATGAGTATTTTAATAACGATTGAAAATTTCAATAAGATATATAGGGAGAGTGAGCATATAGTAGGAATTGGAAATCTGTATTTTTATCAGGGGTCATGTTACTGGCCCAGCTGGACCAACGGATGGCTAAAGCTCCAGTGATTAAATTGAGCCAGGGAAGTTAATGCAAAAATAACTGCCGAGATAAATTAAGAATATTACCATTTTCCTTTAAACTATTTACATCAAAAGTGTGCATATGCACGCATTTGGCCAGGCAACTATCACCAAAGCCCATATATGCGCGCACTATACCCATGAATATCGGCCGTGCTGTCAATGAAAAGAGGCAATCACCAATAGTTTCAAGCTAAAAAATTCAAGGCAATAAAATTTAAAATTTTGAAACATTCCTTTAAATACAATTACAAGTATTTGGCGATAAGAACGAATTTATCACTTTTCTGTTGGATACGTTCATTTTAATAAACCAGTTTACGAAGAATCTCGCTCCATTGGCGCCTATTTACGTTTGAGCATGTTCTACAGCAAATTTGCTTATGCTTGACCCAGCCTGAAGACTTGTAAATGGCCTTTCGAACTTAAGGTTTAACAATTTAAATTTTGGATTTTATGGCAAAATACTCGTTTGCTGGTCGCAACTTGGATGTAAAATTTTACGAGAGAAATTTACTGGATGAATTTGAACGATACTGTAGAGGCGGTTAAGTTCAGTTTGTGAAGAATTCACATTTACTGAACAAATAGTTAGTAGCCAAAGCTTTCATGAATTTCATTATGTCAAGTGGTAGTAAGGGCACGCTAAATTCTAAAAATACCAGCTTGGTTTCGTTTAGTACCCATGAAAGAAGCTTGAGGTTTAAATATAAACTCTAGTTGTATAAATTTAATAGACTCACTCCTAAGACATATTTAAAAGAACAATCGATCAACTCGCGAAAATGAGCGAATTGTTTTTTAAAAGTGTTTTTGTGAACATGTTTTGTAAAAATAATCGAGGCTGTATTCTCGGGGTAAAGAAAATTCGTTAAAATTTATTTTTAAGTTCCCAGGAAAGACAAGCTATTCATTGAATTTTTAAAAAGGTACTATTCCTAAATACAAGGACAATTTCAATTAAATTTATATTCAGATATCACTTGAACGTTATACTACGGGATATTCGCAGATGAAAACCCAACAAAAGCTCCAATCTAGAATTTAGGACTAGATTATGAAATATTTAATTCGCAGCTTCAAATCACTTCATTTGGATAATTAACCCCGAAAACTAGACGGACAATTTAATCATGTTTAAAACTTTCCATTTAAAAATTTCCTCCCCTCTCAAATCGATCATTACTTCAATGTTGCAATACATACCTCACAAGTAGGAAGCAGAAAGGGAGAAAGTCAGAAAAGGTTGGATTTTTCCTTCTCCAAGATTCCTCGGGAATTTAAAGATAGTCATCTACTGCCACTATCGAATTTGAAGCATTCGGAGTATAAGTAATTTGAAGCATGAACTCGATCCAACTTAATGGTAAAACACGTTATGTCGACTGAAATTTTTCGACTATTTTCTGAAAATGGGTATTGTTTCCCCGAATCTAAGTCAATTTGCATTTGTCCGAAAATTGTTGATTACCAACCTGTTTTTATCGAGCTTTCCATGTAGTTAAACTTTACCTGCATACGCACGTAGACCGTTGTTTTTAGTAGATCTAATTATACATACGCCAGAATATCGGACTTATGCTTATGAAGGAAGCAGGTTCCTAGAACGGGTTGATCAGCCGCAGGTGGTCGGGTGACCTAGCCTCGATGAAAGAAGGTTATCACTTTTACCTTTAAATTCACCAAGATCTTCATTGCCTATAGCTATTTGCAAATTCGGACGTTCTACTAGTTCTTTTGAACCTCGATTTAGAAAGTCGGGTTACTCAAGTTAAAGTAAAGGAAAGATCAAAGATTCCCTTTCATTTCAAATCAAGTCTTGCAGAATTTCCAGATGTCTATATATGTACTGCTGCCCAAATTTTATAGCTATAGGAGCTATTTTTTCAGTTCTATTGTTTCCAGTCTTGCATGACCAGTCAAATAAGACGATTAAACAATACGCTATTGCTTAGTTATCAGCATTTTTCAGACAGACTTGATTCATTTAAGAGATTAATGCAAACTCAACTTCAGTTTCTATTTGTTCCAAGCAATTAAAGTGTAACGTTACCTACAATATTGCTTGACAAATAGTTTTATGCATGTATTATTTGTTTCGAGGCAGCACAATTTTCATCTTTAAATTCTTGGAATTGAACTTCTGTGCGGAACATAAGACTAGTCATGAAAGTTGAAATGCGTATTAATAAACTTACGATGAGGTTAATATTCAAAATGGCCTCGAAAAATAGGGCAAGTATACTTGGTTAAAAGTCAAAGAACGACAAATGTGTTCTCTTGAATAATCTTGATTGTAAAATTTATCAAGAACCACAAATAAACTAAATCATAATTTAAAGTAAAAATAGGAAATATGAAAAGTTGTTCCTTGACTAATAATTCATTGGCAAGAATTTAAAATAGAGATGCAACTGCTTTATTTAAGGTACACAGAGAAAGGAACAAAACTACTGCTCGTTTCAGTATCTAGACTTTTCAATGATTTTACCTCGTTAAGGCGCGAGACGCGGAAGGATGATCGCATTTCTGGAATTTCTTTGACCTTGATTTCGCTTCGTACTTTATTCTTTTTCCCCCTCGCGTATTTACTTACAAGGCTGTTTCAAGTGGCAGAAAGCCATGTTGAAATTGCGCGAAGAATATATTATGCAATTTAAATGCGGCAGATTCTTTAAATTTTTTTGATAAAATTTAAAGTTAACAGACATGTTAAATTTTGTAAAAGAATTGTCAAATTTTAACAGAAATCGTCCATTAAAATTAAAGGTTTAGTAAACGGTAAATAAAAATTGATGAAAAATAATTGCGAAAGGCAGTGTTGAATAGAAAAGATGCCAAATTATCCGCGATTAAAGCAAGTTCACTTTGTTTACATTAAACACCATCTCTCCTCACTCCTATTTCGATTAAATAATCGCTTCCTAGTGCCTGCTCAAAAACGTGGAATTTCGAATCTTTGGATGAACCGCCCCTTAGCTTTTATTTTTAATCTTAAGCGCGTGGACATTTAGTTACCGTTTTTGATAATTCAAAAGTTAGACATTTGAATATATAAAGACTAACTTAATTCGACACAAGTTGTATTTCTTCAATTAGGATTCAGTGGATTATAACTTCATTTCGAGGGAGTTTTGCTTTTCATCAGATAGCAATTTACTAAATTTAATGGGTTCAAAGTAAAGTTCACTTTGTTTTGAAAACATGGTCACTCAAGGAACATGGATAAATGTTCCAAAGTTTCTGGAAGCAAAACGAAAGACGAATTCTGTTTAAAGAAACGTTGCCTCAGCTTCTATAAAAGAACTCATCGAATTGAAACCCAGTTGAAAATTCCCACCTTAGATGATAGATGTAAACTTTCTGAAACTTGGGAAGGTTTCCAGCCAAGAATAAGCCGTTGATATCCAAATTAAAACTAAAGTAATCGAAAACTCATTTATCTTCCCAAATTGAGGAAAATATTGGGACATTTCAGCTGCAGCATTGTTTATTTTCTATGAATAGTATCGGGTACATAACCTCCGAAGAAATTTCAATTCTGGAATAGAGCTTGTTAGCGTCTATACAAATACTCATTGCTTCCCTGCAGAAGCCTTCCAACTTGAGAGCAAATCCATTTGAATACACTAAAAATTTGCTTTAAAAATTTTTGGGGATCCATCATCCTCGAAAATCTGCGAGTGAATACTGGAGATGCAATATAGCACATTAGAAATTTACAAACGGGCACTTCAAAATTTTGAAGTGTACTTCACTTCGTCAAGTTCGGTAACAATGTGACGATGCGCAACAGTTGCATAATTTTAATCGGTTGTTAACGTTGTGCTAGACTTCAAGGACTATTGAAAGTTAGTCAAACGAATCCGAGATAAAGTCACTTCCTGAAAACGAATTAGTTGAAAAGACAAAAACTAAGCACGGAAATCAGTGTAAAAAAGTGCAATTCTCAAAAGAGGAAAAGCTTTGTCAACCGATAAGTATGTCAGCCTTCGCCAAAGGCAAAATGCGACCATTGAAGTTGCTACGACTACGCAAACCAGTTTTTGAAAAACAAAATGCATCTCGTTTTAAAATTCTTATCCAAGAAATTATACGCGAAATGAGCAACATTAGACATTGAAAAGCAATCAATTTTGGTTTTCGGCATTTTATCCGAGTTGTCGCGAAACAAATTAGTTTTTTATTTAAGGAACTTGACAAGATTCTACGTTGTGCTCCAGAAAAGCTCGCGCACGCAACTTTTGAAGAGGAAAAGCAAGATCTGAAAATAGGTTCAAAATAACACTGGAGTAAATATTAAAAACTGAAGTCATTTTCTGAAAGGCGCAGATATGTTGAGCATTTCTCGTGAGAAAATCTAACACGTAAAGAGGTCGCGGATGAAAACTAACGATTAGTATTTAGTTTTCAAAAAGATTTAAATCCGTCTATTTAAATAACTTGTTGCAAAACAAATATGCGGTTGAAAATATTCGGAAGCGGTTTTCAAAAGTTTGCTTTAGAAAGTAAATACCGAACTTAACCGCTATTGGAAGGCACCAAGATGTAGTCCGTTATCTTAATATTCTGCACTGCAGGAATAGTACTCAAGGTTATTTGAACTCATTGAGGCTACCATTTAGCTTGAGGGAACTAAAAGCTGTTTTAGATTGTTGTGCACAAACATTCAGTGTATGAAACGATATCCCTCGTTCGACATCTAGTAATTTTAGAGCCAATCAAAAACCCGGTAAATAAAATCCGAAAACGTTCCGAAATTAGATATCAGCTAAAAATGAAGATTTGTATTCTTTAACTCAAAAGGGCTAATCAGTCGCCAGCTATTTTCAGCACAAATTTCGTTAAGTTTAACGGAACTTATTAAAATTACCATTTGGAAAGGTAATCAAGTTCGATAATAAAGCACTTTGTTTGGGAATTGGAAGGCGATTTTGGATTAAATTGCTTAGGAACAAACAGAAGTTGATTTACAACCAAGGAAGAATCTTTCCGTACTTCAGAAATTTTTAGTTTCAAAATGTCTTACTCTAAGCTTCATGCGGATATTCCCATTTAACGAGTGTGGGTTTCGTATAAAGAATCTCAGTATAATTTAGTCTCGAAGTCCAAATTTGTACTTAAGGGAACAGTGGACTTGGATGAAACGATAAAAATAAAATGTCTGCGCTTATTTCAAAGTGCTTAAAAATTCAACAATGGTTTTAAATGTATTGCTCAATAAGATGAGTATTTGAAGGGTCAGGAGAATAGGAAGTTCATTTTAAGTGTTTAAGACTATTGTAATTAGGTATTCATATCCGAAATGCTCCAATGCAATTCTACTTAATGCTTTATTAGAATTGATAACGATTTATTTAATATGCCTGAAATACTCTGAATTTCAAAAGATGCATCAATTTCTTTAATATATTGTTATTAAACATTAAAATGTATCGCATTTATTTAAACATGCACGAAAAATTCCAAAACAAGTAAATTCGTAACATTCTTCAAGTAGAGTGCACCGTCCTCTTAAAGAGGAATTTAGAAAAAAAAATGCGTCAAGAACTTTAAAATTAGAGCGGTACAATTTCAGTTCTTGGAAAGAGTAACTTGCGAGGCAGCATTAAACCCGTAACATACATCTAAACTTACTACAATTGATAAAAAAAGTCGAAATTTTAATCCAAAGTTTACATGAGCAAATTCAAATCTATCATATGGAAGCTTTTGACCCCTGTGAATAAATCTTACTTGGAGAATTCAAGTTGACGAACCGCGATAAAATTCACTTTTCACACCCTCGAGAGAATCTCACCCGTTTCAGATACGATTTTTTCTTGCTCGTTAAGAAAGTCCAAGAAGTACTAGCAAATTAAGAATGAACAATTACAAGATTCCAAGACTGTTACAGCAAGTTTTATTCTTTCGGCTATTCAATTGCTTTTGTTGATCACTTTATGATGAGAATAGGATCCATTTTCCTTGAGCACAATAGAGAGAATACAGACCGACGATTTCGAGACTCTCCTCCCCATAGTCCAGTTATCAGTCTTTAGTTAGCATTCAAGTTTTAACAATGAAAACAAGCAACAGCTGTTCAGGAGATCTGAACCACAACTTCTGAATAAAATCATTAACTGAAATGCTTTGTTGAGTGCAATGAGATAAGAGGAAAGCAAATCGTATTCTTTTACTTAAACCATTCGGCAACAAATACAATAAGGAAGTTTCGATTCTTTTATTCATAATTCTGTAATGTTGCGGGATGAAGTTTTATACGCGAAATGGAAAATGAGACATTGAAACGTTATACAATTAGCATGTTATATCCCAGAATACAAAAATTTAAACTGATAACATTTTCACTCAACTAAACACGCACACATTAGTTCGGTTTGTGCTCCTAGAAATTGAAAGCGAGGGAAATGAATTGAAATTTAACTTTTTAGCATTAGAATCTTTTGCATAAATTGTTTCCAAATCTATCATGAAACTTATTAAATAATATTCTATTCAACACTTGATATCGCCAAATACTTTAGGAAAAATACAGGAGCTTGATATTAATATCCCAACCAATTTTTAGGTGTTACTTTTCCTACCCGAGTTCGAGAACCTTATAGATTAATCGATGTTTAAGTTTTAATTTGTTCAAGATATATATTTCAAAGGTTCTTGGAATACTGGTTAAAGATGAAAGGTCAATCCATTTAGGTATACAATCAACCAATGGTATGAAATTCTTATTTCATTCACACAAATCAACCCTTTCTACGTGGAAAAGTTAATTATGTACCAAATAAGTTATTACACCTCTATTACTCTGGGAAAATTCAACTTGAAACTATTTGTCAATTATGCAAGATATCTAAATTAAAAATCAAGCGTTCAAGATTCTTAGTCTTGAATGGTGTCCGAGAATAGTCGTCTGAGGGCAAAGGGTTAAGAGGGATGCATTTATAAATTCAAATTGCAGCAGTCCGATCTATGAAGTATAAAATTTGCGAGGATGGGTGATTTTCAATAAACATTTATGATAATCATTTGAAAAATGTAAATACATTGAGTATCTTATTTTGGAATTTCCAAATCGCAGTTTAAGGGATTTTAATCGGGGAACTTTCGGAAGTTTACGAACCCGTTTGCAACAAGACTTGACAAAACTTCAATATTTGAAATTAAACGATTTTATCTTCGTGAGCAAACCCATTCGACAAACATACAATAACGAATTAAAGATGAAAAAAAATCAACTTGGAGACGTTTGTAAAGCAGAAATTCAAATTTAAGAAAAGACTAAATTTGGTTCATGGAGGTTTCAGTAAGGTCCATCTCTAGGCAATACGACATTGGAGACCGAACCTGATTGCGGCATGATCGCGGTACGATTGTTAGAGGCAGGGCCTGACTAAGGCAGGGGCATACGGGGCAGTTGCCCTGGGCCTCCAGATAAGTGGGGTCCCCAAACGGAATGAAAATTTTATTTTAAGATTCTTTCTTTAATGAATGTTCCTTATTAAAGTAGCGAAGCAGAGGGGGCCAAAAGTTTTTGCCCCTGGCCCCAACTACGCTAAGTCGGACCCTGGTTATAGGGATGGGATAATCGAAAAGTTTATTGGTAGTACCCAAGAGTAAGGTACTTATTTTCCCCATTCTTAATCCTTTCCGTACTAAAAGCGTTCGATTTCAAATGCGACAACTCTAAGCAATTAAATTAGAAACATTAAATCTGACAAAAATTAGATCATTTTCCCCTATAAGAATGCTTAAACTAAAATTTCCGATAAAATTGGACTTATTTTCCGAATTCCATCCACTTGAAAGTTAATTCTGCAATCAATTCCTCTGGTGGCAATTTATGCTTAAAATGACCGATTCGGTTTGAGCTCGCAGCAGATTTCAGCAAATCAAAATTTTCTATCTCATCAAGGGATAGTCAACGACACCAACTGCTGCATTGGATTTCAGTATAAGGATTTAGATCATATCGCGATTGTTCAATCATGCGAGAAGGATTGTAGCAATTTATTAGTAATCGATTTAGAAGAATCAGTCTTGTGGTGTTTTTTCATAATGCACCTTTAAATTTATTGCATTCGAGCAAGTGTTCCCACTACACTTTCATTATCAAGTTATTAACAATTTATATAAAAACTCTGAATTAGGAAATTAAGATCGAGTAGATACTATGCAAGGATAAACTGTAACAAACCGATGCTTTTGGGAAGTTGCTGTTTCATGCAATTTAAGAGATTACATAAAACCATTAAAATAAACTTACCTTGAAGAGTCTATCCTTTTGAAACCAAACATCGTCTTCCTCTTCCTGACTAAAGTCTGTATTAAGACCGTCACGAGATCGAGACAGAATTTTCTTTCTGCTAACCATTTCTTTATTCAGTCCAGGCCTGTAAAATAAAATGAAAGCATGTATCGATCTTGACGTCATTCTAAAGGAAGTTTTTTGTCATGAGAAAAATAAATTTATGTCGGCTTTTAGCGAGAACTCGAGTAGTAATCCCAATTCACTTGAAACTCAGCATCAAGAATTCAAGATAGCCGTTTACAATGCGACCGAATTGACATTTTATAAACGAAATCTTTACTGCAATTACGCTACCGGGGAGATTTAGACTGAGGATAATTCCTATTTTTCAGAAGCTGCAGTTCCAAGTTGATCCCAATAGCAGCTTGAAAGAAAACAGGAGTTTATTTTTTTTTTAAAGATCACAGCCGAATCGGAATTTCCAATTAGTCAGAATAACGTGCTTCATTAAGTGTTTGACAATGCGAAAAGCCAGGTTAACATTTTTAGTCCTGGACGTCGCCACCAAGCTCTTGTTCCTTGCTCACAATTAGTAGCCAACCTCATCAAGCAAATCAATAAATAGTACACGGCATTTCACCGATGTTCAGTATCCCTCTTCCTAGTGACCCAGGAGCTTCGGCATGGTTTTACACAATGCATATTACCGATTCCTGAAAATTAGGCCAACCTGTTCAAGGTTCTTCGTTTCACTCGAGTTTCGAATCAAATATTCAAAGTCTTTAAAAGCTCAGTTGAAAGATTAGAAATTTTTCAAATTTATCGTCCTATTTTATTCTAGACATTTATGCAAGAACAAAACAAATAAAACCAATTTAAAGGAGAAGCAATGCAACCAGATTTGAAACGGCACCATTATAAATACATATTCAATAAATTGTCCTGCAGCCAATTAAATGGCGGCCCAGACGAGACGAGAATAGTCACCAAGTTCAGGCGGATGACGAGCAAGCTTTCAAATCTCATTTGTTTCGTGAAGATCACTCAGGGTAAAGTCGATTCACTCAAATTCCTTTTGTTCTCCTAAGCGCTGTTCACTTCGAAACAATGGAGATTAACGGGCGTCTACATGCACTGACAATAGGAATTCCTAACACACGAATGAGGTGACGGGGGAGGTTAAGTGCTGGCTCGCGTTTGTAATACAAGCGTGATATTCAGAAGGATTTTCGGCTAGGTTTTTCAAGTAGTCACTATCAAGGTGAAATCAAGTTATCTTCAACAGAACAAGATATAATCAAGATCGGCAGACTATCCAAAGTTGAAGCTTCTTCCTATTGTTCCTTTCAATATAACGTAATCGGTCGTGAGGACCAGATTAAGCTAATGACTGAAGGGCAAAGGTAAAATTAGATGTTTAGAAGTAACGATGAAACTAACGAGGTTCCAGATCCTATATAATTTAGGACTAAGGATTCATTCCAAATTTCTAATATTTATCAATATATATTAGCTATACAAGTATAAAACAGAACTTTTCTGATGCACGCTTGTTGCAATTCATTTTTTTACTGAAATTACTACTATGTTTCATAGACAATTCTCAAAAACTTTTAATGTTTAAGAAATGTATTTCAAGAGCTCCGTTAGTAAAAATTCCCAATTGAAGGAAGTTTTCCTAAAATAAAAGCTCAAGTTCCCGCAAATTGCTTACATTTAATCGAATGTACCTTTTATGCATTTGCAGAGATTCGAGAAGTTAGAGGTAGCATCGGAGCGCAAAGGGTTAAATTTCGCAGCACTAATGATTCAATACGGCAAGTAGTCTGACTCGCCATTCAAGATTGGGCATCACTTTGACGTTTGTTTTTCAAGTTTAATTGTCAAAAACGCCTACATAAGGGTTAAGAGATGAATTTCTTTGAAAAATTTATGACTTCGAAGAGTTATGCATATTTATTTTTCATAGCAATAAACAAATCTTTGCATAAGGTGAATCACTTTCCATCTAATTTTTCGGGGTGCATAGGGTTAATAACCCAATGCTTTGAAATATTGCCGACCTCAAAATTTACTATACGGATCACTTTATGATATCTGAAATTAATTAATGGTAAAAGTATAAATACCGACAAGACAATCGGAAAGTACTAAGTCTAGAGGGATTAAGAATTGTAGGTATTGGTTCTAGAAGAGAAATTCTGATACTGCAAATTTAATTGCATGTTAAATTGTATTACATGCTAGTTAAGCCTGCATCTACAAAGCCAAGAAAATTGATGACAAACGAAGTTGAATTGTATAATTTTACGCAAGAAGGAATTTCTATAATTCAAATAATTACATCGAGGATGTTCTGGTCGGTACTTTCAAGTTGGGGAAAAATTAATAGATTCAAGTTAGCTCTAAATTTTCAACCGAGTCTCATAATGACCTAGTGCAGAGGAAAAATCCTAGAATTATTTACACACCGGGTTTAAAGTAATCACATTTTACAACGAACATTTTGAGACGTGGTCTAATGACGAGGACGACATCCGAATCAGACGACCAGCGTATGGTCCAGACGGATTTAACGTGCACTAGAACCACTTTCAGTTTTTCGGTGTAATCCTGTTTCAAACCTGAAGTCAGTCCGTTTCGAACCCGGGGTCTCTACCAGGTCATCACAACCCCACCCAGGCCACCATTTAGAAAGTCAAGTTTTCCCAATTTATATAACTGCAAAGTTTGCAACTAACCGTATAAGCCAAGAAAAGTAGCGCACTAACGTTGAATATTTCGACAGGATTTAAGGCGCAAACTAAATTTTACGATAAGTATCCGAAATCTACATTTTAACAGAACATTTTTTTGGCACATTTCAGGGGCAAAGTACTTTCAGAAATGATCACTAGCGATTTTGAACGCTGCCATTCCATTAAGAAAACAGTCAACGATTCTACTGTAAACAAAAGTGCTTAGTGCATTGGTAGTATTAATGTTCGATATCTTCAACAACAAGCAGTATAACAGCATACCAAGATGAGCTCATCTGCTTGAGCAATTCAATCCATTAATCATTTGGGCCGAATTGGAGGACCTACTAAAATACTTTCGCTGGTTTGGCCTATTCAGACCTCGACGGATAGAGGAAAATTTTCAGCATCACGATTGGAAAGTTGGGTTCGTGGTCTCAAATAAAAACGAGAAAGCCGTTGTACTACCCAACTGCCGCAGGATAGAAACTGACAAGATAAGCAGAAAAATTTACGAAAGTAACCGGTTTCACTTTTCCCAAGAGGTGAAGCTTCTGATGTATTATGCCATAAAATATCGGAAACTATTTAGAAATTTATTTTTCAAGTCACGATTCCAGATTTTAACAGAAATACGAAACTTTAGAAATTCCCAAGTTGCGAAAAACATTCGAAGAACCATTAGCGATGGTTTGAAATAAATTGGTCGTTTAATTGACTGGATAATGGGAAGATCCTTCTAGACGACATTTGGAAAGAACATTTCTCAACTGCAGCTTGATAAAAATTTACGTGAAGACTTTAGTAATTGTTTGGAAAGGAAGTAACTTGCAATTCGCTATTTTTTGTTTAATAGGTTAAACACTTCGTAAGAAACTGGCAGAGGCAAGAAAAGGTTTGGAAGTATCCAACTTGAATAACCGATATTGATACAATAAAATATGCAACTACATGTAGAAGACTAATTGCTCCGATGGTTGAAGGGTGTGGCTTAACCGTACGACTTGTTTCTGTGTACAAGTCTCGAGGTATTCGTTGGCGTCCTTGAGGAAAATCGAAGGCAACCGCTTCAACATTTTTTCCAGACTAAATTTAAAAGGCTAATGTTGCTTTAAAAGTCCTCAGTGAACGAATAGAAGTTCGAGATAGATACAAGGTTATTGTCTCGAAAAGATTTGAAGATTAATGGAATATTTTAATAAAATAACAATTTTTTTTCTAAATATGGTTATTTGGTAGATTCGATAACTGTAGGGTACATTGTGGAATTAATCTTTTACATGCTTAAGAAGATTTATTTTTCAAAAGAACATTACATAAGTTTATGACACTAATGCATAATGGAGAGTAATTCCAACCTTTGACCTCTTCAAGCTGAGCATTTTCGTCAAGACTTCTAAAAAATTAGTTTGAGGGTAGCAATAAGTTTCATAAAAATGTGCAGTTTTCTTTTGCCTCCCTGAACTTGTTGATAAACTAAGGCTATAATAAGAATCGGATATTTTAAAAATAACTACGAATTTACTACGACATTGTAATGTCTGCACTCTCCAAATCGATATAAAGTTCCATTACAATGGTAATGGTTTTTAATCGTAATAAACCATAGAAAATTTGTTAAACATTTAAAATGGGTTCTTATTTAGGAAACATCTCAGTTTAAGACAAGGTGGGCTAGCTCTGGAAAATCACTTTTTAATATCAAAGGGAGAAAACTGCATTTTCCCCAGGCATCATCTATTCTCTCAAAATTATCCTTGGATGTGAAAAATGTCTCATCAGAATGATGCGAAATCGTCAAGAATGCGAAAGCCCAAAATTGACCACATCCGCATATCTAAATGGAATGACAACTATTCTGGGGAAGTATCAAGAAACCAGTAAGAGTTTTTTTTGAAGCAAGGTCGTTTTCGAAAATTGATACGTTACAAGTTAAGTATACCTTTATCATGTTATTTGATCCTTTCCAATGCAGGGAATTGTAACAGACTGCAGAAGCTTTTAAAGTTTGTTTTCTTTTCTAAAGCTTTAAAGTTATTCTAAGCAGAAATATTTTACCCTGCAAGAAATTCAATTGCATTTTCTTAATTTCAAATTGTCATTTGTAGTCTGATTATTCAATAAACTGAATATCTACGTCAGCAGGCATTTTAAATTCAGATTTGGTTAATCATTAAAATATCCGCAAAATAATTTGTACGACAATGCTTAATCGCAACTCAACTTGAAATATTGCAGAATAAGCAAATCGAGAGAATATCTTCTACAGATCTAGAGTCATTAAAACTACGACTTTGAGAAAACGAGCATTTGCCAATGGAGTATCTTAGATGACTCGTTTTGTGCCGGGTGCAAATTAAGCAGATTGAAAGTGGGCCATTTCAGAATGCTTTACATAATACTTTCTCTTTCTATAAAATGTTAAGATTTTCCGATAGAATTTCACGGCTTAAGTTTTTAAAAGTCTTGCATTGATATTTAGGGAATTAGAGAGATGTTTGATCTTCGTATTTAAAGAAAGACTCTGTAGTAGTCTTATATAATTATTAGATACACTGACGATTTTAATTTAATGCGAATAGAAGTCAGAATCTTTGCTAATCATCGCTAAACACAAACTATTACGCATTCAATACTTAAAATTGCCAAACTTTATATTTACGGACTGGAAAATGGAAGTCTTTACAATTGAAGTTAAAAATTCTAGAACTTACACCTGCAGTAAAACCCAAAACACCCAGCATGTTGAAGCCGAAGGCAATTTCAAAATAATGAAAAATTCTCATATCAGCCAGTATTTTCCTCGATAAATAACCGATTTCGAAAGTTAATAGCTTTTGAAATGCCTATCCGTTAAACGACTAAAATTCACTTCCAGTTGCGAAACGAATAGAATGATCAGCGATTACAATGAAGAGCAAAAAGATTAAGTAAGATGGCTTAGAAATGGAAAACCAGTTTCGAAAGAATACACAATTTGTTTTGAAAATCTTTCAGAACACAAATTTAAGATGTCAAGAACAAAAATATATACAAAACACAAATTGATATTAAGAGTTTTCTTTCTTGGAAGATTGTTTTTTTAACATAACCATAAAATAAGGCAAGATATGTTCGGTAATACATATGTTTAGTAATTTCCCAATTTTGTTACCAACTTAAACTTCATTACTTCGTATTGGTTATAATACGTTTAAATTTTCGTATTTAATATTTAAAAGTTAGATGAATTTAAGATGGCACAGGTAAAACCATTTAGCCGAAACAATCTAATTGGTCGTATCGATTCTAATTATGCAGTCAATTACGAGTTTCGATTTATATAATAAAAATTGCCGGTTAATTTAATTGCATTTTTAAGTGTTTTGGAAAACAAATTCTAGCATTTAAATAAACAAAAACCATATTAAAGGATTAATTTTATTAGAAAGTAAACACTTATTTCCTTAAAATAAACGTGTTACCTGCAATATGTTCATCTTTGTTCTACATTTTTTTTTATACCAATATGCTATGAAACTCTTCATCATTGCAATAAATCAAAACAATCATTAAATATGAAACATTAGATAACTAGCATTAAAACACAGACACCGTGGACACTGCGCGTCGAACGAAAGTAGGTCGCACGTAAACGTCCCCAGTGCGAGTTAATTTTTCACTATCAATTAACAGAAATTGAACTCTTACCGTTAGCTGTTAAGTAGACAAAGACACCACCACGACTATCCTGAACTTAAACAATGAAATAAGACGCAGCATACAACAATAATCCAAGAACTGTCACATTCGAAAACGAAGAAACTCGTCTCTCGTGAAGTGAATAACGGTAAAACGGTTGATCGGCCGCTTTGCTCACAGGTGGTAGAACCCGAATTGCGGTGAAAAAGCTTCGACCATCGCAAGTGGGTGCTACTTGTTTGACGTCATGAAACGGGTCACGTGCCAGTAGTTTTGCTCTCGCGAACCTAGTTTTCACTGGATGCCTTCATCCAGCGACTTTCCGTTTCTAAATCTTCAATAAATCTAAGAAAGTAAAAGCTCTTAAGCCGAACTGGCATTTCATTTGCATCACGGGACTAATCGGTTGCACTTCCGCACACCGATGCAGCGTGCTGTGCTCTAATTAGGGGGCATCTTTACAGTGGCGTTGGGAGGGTCAGGTTCGGCCTTTGTATTTTTGCACTCTTATAAAGCCAAAGTTCACAGATGAAAATAACTTAAAAGCAAAAGTTGTCGGCTCTTCTAAATACTGACGCTGTGCATTTTAGCCTCCCCCTTCTCAGTACGCCAGTGCATCATTCTGAAACGTCTAATTTTGAAGGACACGAAGACCAATGACGTGAAGGGGAATTTGAGTGCTATCCCATCCGTTCAATTTATTCTTGAAACAGAAACTGCAGTTCTTAGTTTTTAAGTTGAAAGATGATTATGTTGACGTTTAACACGAAGTTTGATTTTTCGTTGTAGCATCTTGAAGCTTGCTCTTGCCTTACCTTTTTCAACTCGATAAAAGTTTTTGTACACTACTAAGTTTGGAGAAACATAGCCAATTTCCGATATACAACCAAACCATCATTACCATGGATCCGACCCTTATTCAATTTAAAAATGCAATTTCTCCCTTCTATTCGACTCCCTGCAGAAATATCAATGCAAGGTGTTAATACATTCTCTTCGGATCCACCATCTCCATAATACGATTACTTTAATAACAAATTTTATTACAGGTTGTGATCAAATTAAAAAGCCGTTTTTCCATCCATGGGCATCATGCTCACTTAATTTAGAATAACTTGTAGGAAATTCCGTTTCGGTGGAGGAAAAGCGAAATAAGGCTTATAAATTAAATCCTTTCCAAATCGAGTAATCGTTTCTAACACGAGTTGGAAGCTAGACTTAAAGTCGTGACTCGTATCGACAATTTCCTGAAAAGCTTTCCACTTAAAATGAAAAAGAGTTGGAGTTGAAAATGCAAGATGCCAATTTTAAGATGGAAATAAGTGTTTATCATAATTAAAGTAATAAAGGCTACGTTCCCTTCCATTTTACCTTAAAGCAATTCTTAATTTGGGCAAGGTAGGCGAAATTAGTGCAAGTTTGTCTTGTTGAAGTCAGTTTATTAGTGATGAACAGTATTAAGACAACTCACTCGATAAGCTAAATTGTTGCGTTCTCATTTTCGTTTAAAGTTTCCAATTTACGATTTTTCCCCGTCGAGAAACTGTTTTGTATATTGCTTACAGTCTTCGAATGTACTCGTAATAAACAAAAGATCAGCGGTTATCCAATCCATTCTGACACACCTTTAAAAAGAAACACTTCAACAATTTAAATTATGGAAATCGATTCGTTAACTATATCGGAACCAGTTACCACCCTCATGGAAAATTTCAAAGCCCACTAACTGGAAATCTATGCGCTAGACTCATTTAAAATGTGATTTCTCAAGCTCGGTTCTCAGGGAAATTGATCTAGAATCACTAATTGCATGAAGCTTGGATTTTCAGTATCTACTGCGCTTTAAAATTCGATTAACTTTTGGCATTTGTTTTTTATAAAGCGGGTGATATTTGGCCATTCTGCGTCAAGTCTTTTCAAAGGCGGGAAGTTATCGAAACTATTAACCGGGATGGCAATAGAAATTTTTAATCTTAGCTTGACTCGATCCATATTTAGATGAGAGAGCAGTTTTTAAAAAACTATAACTGGTATCCTATGACCGTGAGCCCTTACTTCTAATAGCAGCTCTACAATAAGATTAAGGTTCTTTCAATTAATAGTTGACAAGATACTCAAGTACTGATAAAATAGAACGAAGGGAAATTTATATTAATACCATTCAGGAGAACAAAGTCCATTAGAATAAAATATGGTCACTTTAGATTCCCATTACTGTATTAAATTAATTTAAAACACTAACTCGATAATAATTCCATTTAAAACTTTAAATTATGCATATGGGAAGGTAATGTTCAATTCGATCTTAAAGCGTCAAATATTAAATTGCAATAATTAAAAATCATTCATTTTTTAAAAAGGTTTTTCAAATAAATGCAACTTTCCTTTTCCTCTTTAGAAAAAGGAATTTTTATTTGACAAACACGACTGCTCTATTTAACGCTTCAACAGCTATTAAAATGAATGCAACTCCCGTAAGTTACAAATGTACAATTTAACAAATTGAACTGCAAAAAGATCGCCTGAAGTAAAATTGATAATTAGTGCCTCAGTTGCACTACCATTCTCAGCCGATAGTAACATAAAGCAATTAATGTAAAATTTCACCTTACAACAACGAGATTCACAGATTGTTAATCTTCGGTCCAGTGCAGAAACAAACCAGGAAATAAAGAGCATACCCAAAATTTGAAATTAAAATTTGGCTCCTTTAACCATACTACCAATAAAATTGAGCCAGTTATTTAAGACACGATACTGAGCAATCCTTTCGTAGTACTTCAAAGGCACCGATTAGTTAAAGACGCACAAAAGATCCTCTGCCACATTAAAGAAACAATTGAAGTTAAATAGCAAAATTAACAAGTTCCCTTATTTTGGGGGTAGTAGAAAACCTCGATTTCATTAATCTGTGCTTGAAGGCAAGATAACAAACCGATGCAGTGTTGATTTGTATAAAATGCCAAATGCTTACATTTAGAGCAGACTATCCTTTTGCCTAGCGCATAAATGCGCCGCAAGACGGATTATAAATATTTAAAACTCGTTATGGAAAATTTGGATAAGCTTTAACTCTACTTGCATTTAGTTTAATTACCCTTTTAAGAAATAACAAAGATCAGTCTTTGTATATTGTAAGAATATTGTATGCCGGTCATGTATTGTCATCCAGACAGCCAAACTTTGGATCAAGTGTCGATATCTTAGTTATTAAAAAGTTCTCATCCTATTGATATTTTGTTACTCAGGATACTAATGGAGAAATATTAGCGTTAATACAGAATTCTAAATTAGGTAAATATAATTGATGTCAGTTAATAGGATGGGATTAAAACTTAACTCATTTAATTCTTGATATACATATTCCTAATGACATACAAGTTTGACGCAATCTGAAGAAATGGCAACCATCATCTGAACACAGTGTGTCAAAGGTTACATTATTCGTCAAATTTCTGTCAATGTTCAGTGTAAGTAATCTAGTAACGAAGTCAAATTTATTACCTTAGGCAAAATAAAACTAGTTTATAGGTTCCCGACTCATTATGAATTTTCATTCAAATAGAATAGTTCAAGCAAATTAATAGGTAATCAATTTCATTAGTCAAATTGGCAACTGGAAAATTAACCATCTAAGCAGATCTGCAGATTTACATTACTTCCAAAAATTTCAGGAAAATGCTGTTATACGAAGCGTACTCTTCCTTAAGATTAAGGAGTTCCATAAGTTACAGGTTTTAAATAAAAAGTTGGGAGAATATTTGATTTCTTAGCTAGTTTCCTTAATAGAACAAGAATTTTGGAAATCCTATTTAACCTTATCTGTACGATTTAATCTCGTAAAAATCCTTTCATGATCGAATTAGTTTGTTGATAGTTCCCAATGATCGAGTGAGTTTGGCGTTTTTGGCGCAAAAGTCACCTAGGGTTATTTCCGCCAAAGTCCATTCATCAAAACTATCGACATAGGATTAGCATCCAGTTTGCGTAAAATTAGCATTTGGCGCAAATGCTTCCATTTAAATTTAAGCCTCTACCCTCATTCAGATTCGTTCCGATGCTGTATCCAAGTTCTTGAAGATTCATTATTAGTCGGCCAAAATGTTTACTTGATTATCTTTCGTCTACTTTCCCAGTCTGTTAACACGCTAAACTCCAAACGGGGTTAGACATTTCCTTCTATATTTGTGGGATATAACCAGGATTTTATGAACAGTTCGGTACGAGACTGCATGCATACGAGTACATTGTATGCATGCAGATCGATATTGAAATTTGCTTTTAAATTTATATATCAGCAGTCAACAATGATCGAGGCAACCCAAACGAAAAATGCATTGTCAACAGTGATCGATGTAGCTTGAAAGATGCAAAATCACTGGCGACTGACCAGGTATGAAATTAAAATACGAAACAAGTCGTGACTGATGTAGTGCTGACGGAAAGTTTCGATTTAGTCATCGGTGACTGACATGACGCTGAATGTGTTAATTTCTTCCGTTTCTTAATTGCTCCAATAATTTTGTTCAATGCATGCACAACCGTTATGGCCTTCATTCCGCAACGCTGTTTTTGTTTAACGAATATGTTTACCGATTAGAAGAATGCCAACAATGCTTACAAGGAAAAAGACGTCACAACCAGATCCGTCGGATTTCCAATATTAAATGCATAGTGATCGATATTGACGCATGCACAAGCCGATTTTATGTTAATCTTGAAGTATTTTAAAGTCGTCATTCAATAGTTTAGTCTCAAAAAATTAAATTGATACATTTTGTCTCAAGGAAAAAGTCTTCCCCCTTCGAATAGACGAATTCAAGAAATAAATAATTCGATATTCTGCCGTTTGAAAATTTCCAATCCCCCTTCAAGACTATCGCAATTTCTTTAACTATAAAACCTTTAGTTTTTTCATCGGCATTATTACAGTGTTTTGAGGCATCTCAGTTGAAGTGCGTAACCGATGACGTGATTCATTCTTTTGTCATTTTTTTCACTCGGGATCTGCGAAGCATTCTTTTCGTCGCTTTCAGTTTCTGCGGTTTAAAAGTTTCCTATTCAGTCGAAATCGAAAAAAATCACTGCTAAAAACATTTTATTCAAACCGGTTCTTTTCCATTTGGAAAGTAGGTTAAACGCCGAGGTGTAGCAGGTGTTAGCATCGCTGGTGCCTAAAGGCATTCGCATACCACAGTGAAAGCGAAGCAGTTCTGCGTTTGCAGTCTGCACTGAAGCAATTTGAAGGATTATACTTCCGATAATTCTTAATCCTAGTTTCCTCTTGATTTTACTTTGCTAAAGGATTAGTGTTGAAACGTTAGATAAGTGTTTAATTTAGAACCACAATATTTGACTTTCCGAATTGAGTGACCTTAGTTCTTAAATCAATTTGCGTGAATGTCGGCACAATTCTGTAATCGGCGACAAATCGATTATCAATGAAAAACAATGTTGCAGTTTCGATAAAGCAAAGATTAACTGTTGTGAAATTGACTCGTAACATTTGTGCCAGATTGCCAACAAGGTTCGATAGGTTTGTTTCTAAACTTTCGAAGTAAATATATTTTTTATTTTAGAATTAAGAATCGATATTAAATATCCACAAAGCAATTAAATTTGTTCAACTTATGCGTCGCGTATATTATGGGAGCTCCATAGCAAACCTAAAACTGTATGCCATTAGAATCTCCATCAAATAACATTTAAACCATTTATTTCATTTTACTGGTTAATTGAAAAACGTTTAAGGCTTGAATTAAGCTTTCCTAGCTGTCTATTCATTCTAGCGAGTTTATCTGCCTCCATTTGATTCTTATTCGAATCATACGCACCCGCTTTTGAACTAGGAAAATTTAGATGTAACGACAATTATATCCCCAGCAACCACTCTCCCCTCCACAACCAAACAAAAACACATTTTGAATTACCCTTTCAAAACTTCTGCATTAGAAAATGTAATATAGAAAATTCTTCAGAGTCAAACCGTAAGTTTACTTAGAACCAGGATCAACAATACAATTACTTATTTGATGACAATGATATTTAGATAAGGTCAATTATATCCCACCATTTAATAGCCAATTTTTAAATAAACCAATAGCCGATTTTTAAAATCGGCCCTGTGAACAATTATTAGACTATTAAAGCACAATCGCGGCAGAAGTTGATATCTATTCTTTCAGATTAGAATTTTAAATGATCTTTGAAACATTAACTTTTGAGATTGGAGGGAAAATTTCGGTAATCAAACAAAACTCATTCTGAAAAAATGAGCAAACTGACTGCAAGGTAGCGAACAACTCATTTCAATTTAAATAGAGAGATCTCGCATTTTAGATTTAGCAATAAGGCAATATAAAATTTCCGAAGCAATTCAATAATTTTACGAGCATGTTCCATAACTTAAGTAATAGTGTTGCAGATAAACGTCTCGTATAAAGTTGTGCTGGGCGCTCTACAATTGGCCACATAAGAAAATTTACCGAAGACTTGTAAAAAATTAATCCATCTCGATATTTTAAACTAAACAATTTACAAAGTTTGATTTCAATATTCACTCGAGATACAAATGGGTGGTTTTAATTTGAAAATGCTTGAACATTTGTTTGGTTTTATACGAGAGAAGTTTCGGAAAGGAATCCCGCAAAAATTTACATTTCAAATTCTATTTAAACACTCTTACAGCCTTGAATAAAGGAGCAAGAATATCTCAACAATGAGTAGCTGACCGTTTGTCCAGAGACAATCACGTTCAATTTTAATGTATTACTAAACTTTTCAGAGCCTGAACACACTGAAAAAATTAAGTTACTGAAGTCATTTAGAAAAATATGCGAACTATTCCGAGTTACAATTAACTTCACTAGTTCTGCTCATTCTTCATGGTCGGAGTAGTGGTAAACCACTACCAAGATGATCGAGGATGCTAACTAGGAAATTCCAAACTAAATTGCGAGTAGTTAATCGGAGGTGAACAGAATGAATATTTAGCAGGGCCTTCTTCAGATATTCGATACCGACACCACGATTCATACCGGAAACTAGTGAATACCATTTAAGGATAACGTATTTTGCACGTTAAAACCATTTCTTAACACTGAAATAGGATAGTAACCAATAGAGGAAATAGTTAAAAACTAGCAAGAGAAAATGGGCTCTTTTAGTATATGCAGGACAGGAGAAACAATGAAGATTTGGGTATATATGCATTTTTAGTTTAGGTGAATGGTTTGTTCAAGTACAATATTTTAGTTGAATACGCATTTTAATGAAATTATGAGCTATACACTTGAATACTAGCAGTGAAATTTATAGATCCGTTGTCCTAACTCTAACTGCCGGTAATGAAAAATGCCTCGGTTTGAAGAAGAGTTTGACACGTTCCCCAAAATTAACCCAGATTTGAGTTAACCAAACAGAATTTAAAATGCCTTAAAGCTAGGGAGACTGAAATCGCTGAAACTTATGTTAGAGGGACCCATTCAAATACGACTCATGCTAGTTCCAAGTAACTGTTAAGAGCAAAAAACTTGAGTATTTAATTAAAGGAGACTTCAAAAATCTTGTTAGATCATATCTAAATGGTTTCTTCACGCTTCCTTGCCAATAAAGTTGTCATATCCTTGTATTTTAAATTTTAAAAGCTATGAATTGTATAACTAGTTATTTTGCGCACACATAAGTCATTTTGTGCATCCTGTACGAAGTTGTTTATACATCCATTGAGACAACATTGCTTCATCAGATGAATAGTAATCTCTTGCTCTTAGGGAAATATCCCGGATCCATATCGATTGTCAAAAACCGAGATATTTTCAGTGAAAGTTTCAGGCCTAGATGTTACCAAGATTACATTTTTACAGAAGTGGATAGAGTTCAAGTAACACAATGGGGTAACGAAGGTCTTGGGAGAAAAAGCAAATTTGTTTATATTCTCGCACGTCAAAAGAGCAAGTAAAAACTTCGATGATAAAGTTAATCTCTTCTCTATTGATATTTTGTATAACAGCTCCTTAAAATTTTTATATCTGCTCATTATAACCGCTTTTGTACAGCTGCTCATTAAAATGCAAATAGAAAAATAGAAGCAACCGATTTCGCTGATGAAACGGTAGTTTCTGAAGTTTATAAATCCATTTATCAAGTGATTAATTAAGATTTTCTAGACTTAACGTATAAGGGTTCAACGTTTTCAATTTAAATTCACCAAAGAGATTCAAAAGGGTTGGAGCAATTGGTACTAGCGATTGATGTTCAAGAATACAAGGTGTACTAATAATTCCTTTAATTATTCATTAGAATCATTCATGAAGGATCATGGAAAGATCGTCATGTTAGATAAGGTAGAAGCCATCACAAAGATTAATAGCTATTAAAACTTGCTAAGACCTTTAAGATTAGCTTAAGATGACAGTTTAAATGTTTCATATCATCGATACCTCTAGCCATTTTATATGAATAGCAAAATTACTACAAGTTAATAAATATGAAGTTTTAAGCCATTACTTAAAAAGGTCTTTCAAGCAGTTCTGTAGATAAATTGCATGCGAGATGACTAATTTGTTGAAAAATCCTGTGCGATTGTTTCCTATTCAGATAGAGCACTATGAAAATAAACCAAGTCTTGAGCCAGTGTTAAATAATCACAGTCCTGGTATTATGTGCAAGAGTTCAGACTTTGAATGCGATAGGAAATTTCACTTAAAGGGGTAAAATTACACGGTTACAGAAATCTAGCTCGCATTCACTCAAGCTTACGAAATTCTTGAGAATCTGTTTAGACGGCCGATAAATTCAAGTTATATTTATCACGATACATATCAAACGTTTATTTTACTCGAAGATTCTTCACGTTTAAAAGCAAAAATGCTTCAGTTTAGAAACGAATCCTAGTAGAATTGTCATTTCGATTCAGCATAGTATTGCAAGCTTTTTATTCAAATGTTGAACAGTTCTATCGTTTCTATTCTGTCAAATTCTTAAAAATAAGGTACAAAATCCAATATTTTATAGCAAGGAATCTTATGTAGCTATTGAAATGATATTTAAGTATGAACATTAAACAATGTTTCAATTCGAGTTTTGCATAAATCAAATGTTAAACATATGGAACGGCATTTAAAACTAATTTTTCCCAACGATTACACGGCGATAAAATGGAAAATCGACATTCAAGAGTTAGTCCTGCATTAAAATTGCATAGTTATTTTGGACTGATCGCGTACTTTAAGTCGGCTCAAATGGTGCTTACTCATAGGTCAGACAATCTAGTTTCTACTAAATATTTCCCAACACGAATATATGCAAACAATAATTTCACCGAGATCGACTTAGCGTGTGCCTAGTTGAGTTTCCTCTAGAATGAACCCCCCCCGCCAACAAGTCTTCCTCAATAGAATTGGAAGACTCAGGCAGGTGGTTGCAGCCTTATTAAAACGCTTAAAAACTTTGTCTTCTACGCAAATCGGCTACCAACTTCATAGGAAAGTATTAAATATGCAATTTACTAAGCGTGTCCATCCTAAATACTCATTGAAAAATCTAAAAATCAGTTTTATGTTTTGCAGATGGAACAGTACCAAAAACGCAGGAACCAAGATTGTTCCGACTTGATCTTTGCCTATTCCAGGATTATTACGGACACTGCTAATAACCTTCTCCACAAGCTACTTTAAAATTGGTTTACAATTTGTCTATTTAGGGCGCGCTCCCTCCATGTGTATAGTAAAAAGCTACCTCGTGCCTTAGGCTTTGCATCAAGGCTACATATTTATCTACAAGCAAATGTAAAGCAGAAGTTTTAAATCTGGGTACTATTTTTACATAAAAGGCAACGACTGCATATGGTTTGACATCAATACACGCGAAATAATTGATAGCGTGTCAATCGATGAACAATTTTACATCTACTGATGAATAAAAATTTACAATTATTTCTCTGGTTTTTCCCATGAAATCAGTCAAATTTTATATTCATTTGCAAATGAATGCACAGACTTCACTATATCCTCAATTATACAATTTAAGGTGCAAACTCGAAAAATTCACAACAGAAAAAACACCATTTTAATAAGCGAAATCTATCATTTCCATTCGATTAACAAATATTTTAAAGCAGTATGACCAAGAATCTCGAAATCAGTTGACGTGTTCTATTGAGAAAACAAGCAGGCGATTGAAGTTGGTTGTTTTATGGCTCAAAAGCCATTTGGAAAAGCTGCACCACATTCTCGATTTTAAAATATTTATATCAATTGAGTAAAATATGGAATGACAAAACCCAAATGTAAATCCGAGTCATGAAAAACCAAGAATGATGCAAGGCATAGTACTGTGCTAAAGAATGCGATTAATGCTTATAAAAACCAATATTTAAAAAGACCAACAAGTTAGGCTTTGGACAGCGACTCTCCCAATTCAAGGGCAGGCAATGGAAGAGTTACGATACCCAACCAAATTTCAAACTTGTGTCGAATCTTCGTAAAGATAAAAAGCAAATGCAACAGAATCGTGTACTGCACTTGAAGTCTCAATTACAATGTCGGATGAGGCAAGACGACATCATCCTGCAAGGCATGAATATTTTAATTTTACTTAACTTTATACTACAAGTTGAGAATTGGGTTTATATTAATGGGATTCATAGCAGTGATATCCAAAACTATAGATTTGTAGAGGATTTCATTCAACCACGTTATAGATCAATTCGACTAAATGGAGTTGGTAACTTCTACAAAAATTGATGCACTACTTGAGTTTGCCCGAGATGACACTTCACTGCGTTATTGGCATTAAATGTATGGATTAGTGCCCAGTTGAGAAGTAAATCATTTAACTTTCAGAACATAGCCTTCGCATGACAATAAGGCCTTCCGAAAACAGCCTTGAGTCTCGTTTCATTTGACACTTTTTTCCTTCAAGTTTAAAATTATAAAGCGCTTTACTCTGAATACGCTACTATTTAAGAAGCTGAAAGTTAACATCAGTCGGAATCGTAATTCAAATAAGTATATTAAGACTAGCCTATATCTGGTCATCTTTAACTATGCAAATTATCAAGATACAAAGGAATGCATTTCGAAGTTCTCAAATATGCAATAAGCTAGACAACAGATACTAAAAAAGCAATTCAAAAGCATCAATGACATTTCGTTTTCGATTAATAGAGCTTGACCTTACCCACACGATACGGAAAAATAAGACGATTAAGAATTCAATTGATTAATTTTGCTGCGTATTAATGTTATCAGCTATTATACAAATCAAATTAACTTTATAAAACGAATTATTCTCTCACATGCATCAAACTAGACATTTGGTTGCTTTCGTAAAATACAAAACTCCATTATTCAACTGTTCTGCATAAAATATGCGGCTTAAGTACAGGAAGTTTATTTCTGAAAATTCGGGCTACGCAAATCAATTAAGAAGTCGCCGTTATTAGAGCATAATTTCAATCAATTTTATAAAATAGTGAGAAACGACCTAATTATTTGAAAAACAACCAAGCTCATTTCAATCGTAAGCCATTAGTGTTGAAAAAAGAATATTTGCTATTAATGACTGTTGGCTTTAAGAAAATTAGTAAATCGTCAGTTGAAAACTTCATATAAAGGGTAATCTCGTTCATCTAAAAAGTGTATATCGATAACCGTAACAGTATCTAACGAAAAATGAGCGAAATTCTGTTTTCATAAATTGTTAAGATTACTATAGTTGTGCTCGCTAGTTAAAATCGTGCTACTCTAATGGAATAGTAAGAGGCGATAGATTAAGTCTTACAAGACTGTTACACAGCTCTTTAGTTTCATTCAACTATGAACCTGGAAAACATGTCTATAAACGGCTATTTTCGAACCCATCGATAAGACATGAACTAAAGACTTCCAACTATTTATCACTTCATTGATTAAATTTAAAATTCCTACTCTAGCATATCGTAGAATTTTTCCTTTCAACACTTATGAATTTCTCATGCAATATGCATTTAACAAATTACGTGTCTACGATAATTTGTGCATGACTGCACCGGTTCGCTGTTTCTTAAAGCAACCGATTTTCCAAAACGCTTGAAAATAGTTTTCAAATGCGATAGTAATTTAAACTAGGCAAAATGGAAATGTTCAAATACAAGCAAGAAATTCCGTCAGAAGATTATACAAGTTGCTAAAAATGTTGCCGATTCGTTAATTTAGGCGACAAAAGATAAACATACAATTTCTATTTATGGAGCTATTATGAATTAATTTCTCCATGCTATCCTTCAAAAATGACGAAACCAAATTCATCATTGGCGCGTTCTGTACTAATCATTGTTTACACTCTCCGAGTTCCACGTCTTTGAGAATTCAGTTTCGCTTATGTATTATATACTCCGTCTGGAATATTTGACAGGATCTTTGAAAAATTCATGAATAAAACATCAGTTCAAGAACAATTGAAATTATTTGAATCTCCGAGCTAACATTGAAGCGATTTACGAGAAAAACAAAGGATGAATATAGTAAAGGATGGAATCTCAAGCTGGAAACGGAGACTGCTATATGTTGAAAGGAAAGACGTCCTTGGGTGGACGCTTTCAAGGTTGTTCTAAATATTATTGGCACGTATAATGTTTGGACAGTTCCAGCGACAATCCGAGGAAATAGCTATCGGATCGTGTTGCTCAAGCTCCGAGCCAAGATTTATAGAAGGTTGAATGATCTCTCGCGTGAAACAGGTTCGGATTTTCACAACTTTCTTCATCCCCGAGTTCGAAAACAATTTTCGGCGGTTAGAAAAACATTTGTTCACGACTTAGCGCTATTAAATATAATAGTTTAGAATTAACGGATTACTAGTTTTACACTTCAAGTGAATACAAGCACAGAAAAGCGGTTACTAACTACGTCATTTTATCTGAAGTAATTTTATTTAAACCGAGCTATAATTCACTGTCAAAAACCGAATTTAGTAGAGTCTTAATAGACATTACAATACAATTTTAATTGTTAAAACTTGTTCCTAAATTTGCAGATTAATAAAAAAATCTGTAAATTTTTCCACACAATGAGAGATTAATTTAAGTAAGTAAACATAATGAGACAATATACAAGCTATGCGATAATACAAGATATACAAGATTGGCATTAACCACTTGACATACGAATTTATTTAACTTTCTAATTAGATAACTCATCCTATTTTGGTAATTTATTGTTAATTTGACTTGAAATACATGGATCATTTGGAATACCAAATCGTTTCATATTGATTTTTTCGTATTTAAATACTTAATTCTGTGGTTTAATTGCAGACTTGAAAATAAAAATTCAGTAATTCGATGCGCGTGTCAGACACGTCATTGTATGCGAAGTGGTTAAGCAAGTAAACATTTCAATTTAAATGCTGAATTTGCAGCCATTGTCCAACTTAAATTTAATTCGTAGAGCTTCATAGGCTTTTTCAAGCAAGTTATCAAAATATTCGTAAAGCAGTTATGAAGTTTGAATCGCATGAGCTAATGTAAATTTATTCGAATAGGAAGCGACAGCAAAATCAAGTTTAAAGAGAAATTTGCCATTCAGAAGTCATTGGAATGGCAATGATTTCAAAGGTCTCTAAGTTTATTCTTCCTCGCCACCCTTGTAACATCTGTGCAAGATGCAGTACTAGTACAAAGGTTTGCTTATCACATTTACTATCTGGCACTCATGACAACAGTCGAAAAATAGTGAAGACCCTGATAAATTAGGAATTTTCACAAATTCCCTTTTTGGTGCGCCGTCGACCCGTATTCATTTATTGATAATGCTTTCAATACCGATTCTCAAAAACAATTGGTGTGAATGCCTTATTTTTCTATTAAAAATCTTTAGTTTGGTTCCGAAGATTATGAAAACTCCATAAACTTTTAGGAGCATTACAAAATTCTAAGTTTATGTTCTTCACAGAAGCATTTCATACAAATTTCTGCATCTTTGCAGTTTTAAATACTTCTTTTCCTTCAAGGATTGAAGTATTAACGTTTTTGACTGATGAAATAATTATGCATGTTGTCCTGTTGCGGAAAGCGATTTTCAAATAATTTGACTTAGTTGAAAAGTACCTGAAGTTGCGTAAAATATTGCTTTCAATCCAGTCCGGGAAGATGAAATTTTAAAGTTCTCAGCCACAAAGATTGTATTTGAATCGGAATATTTCAGGAGCATGTCTTCCTAAACTTGGAAAGTCAGGATTATCACGATATTTTCCTACACTAAAACTTCACATGTGCTATTTAAGAACTAAATAATAGGGACTCATTATCCATGAACCGAGAGTGTTCAAATTTCGTTTACCTTCAAAAGGAATAATAACTAGTATAATACATTGTACGTTTGGTTAGCAGAATACATTTCTGTCAATGTATTGTAATTAAACTGCAAATTACGTCTTCGGTCAGTAATAACTATTTTCTTTCGAAAGGCAACAATCGCTCATTACATTTAGTGCGGAAATTCTATGTGCGTTGACAATTTTTTTAACTCTAAATATCATGGGTAGGCTTCAAGTTTAATAAGGTGTAAATATAAAAGTTGCATACTCTAAATTGTGCGTTTATCCATTTTAACTTGGAAGTAAGAAGTTCATTAAGAGAGCTACAAAATTTCGATTTGTTGGTTCACCATCTCGAAAATAACATCGAGGACAGAGGGTTTATATATCGAGATTCACCCTTCTGAATGGCTTAATAATCTATTGGAACATACTAATTTGAAACTTAAGTAGCTTTAAAATGCGAGTACTTTTGGCCGGTTCTCAATTTTGTACAGTTATCATGAAATATATCACCCGAGCTAGCACCCTCCCCTTAAAACTTCTGCTCTACATTGCCGAAAAATTTAACACTCAAATTACATAGAGGCTTTGACTTCATAGCACCGATACTTACTAGGCCACTAAGGAACTTGTTTACATCCAAGAGATTAAAGTTAAGGAAATTAGAGATTAAAGAAAAGGAATTTAATATTCCAGAATACATTGTGATCTTGTCTTGTGCCAACTTCACGACTATCTCATGAACAATTAACAGCTTGAAGTGTTTATTCAGTTGGAAAATAAACATGGTTTCAAGAATAAGAGAAGGGAAGAGCAGGGTTCAGATGTAGCAGAGTTAAACCGGAAGTCTTGTTTGTAGTTTATTGGCTCTAGGTGCTCTTGGGAACTCGATACTTAGTCGTACACAAATTTTCAGAACCTTGATCAGTTTCAAGTCGGTTAAGGATGACACCTAGTTGGCACCTCTCAAAACTTGCACGTCTCACCAAAGAGAATATTATATTCATGATGCGAGATCCGTCGTTCAAATATGCCTTCAGCATTTTAGTCGAATCAGCTGCGCGACTAAAAACTTACTAGGTAATTTGCATTACACCACAGATACTCTTGCCATTTTAAATCAAGACTACCTTTCAATCAAAATATTCAGGACTCGGGTTATTAACTTAGAATGGGAAAGCGAATCTCCAGAGATTATTTAATTCAAACCCGTTGATGCTTTTAAGATAATCGAAAATATTTAATAACGTAAAATATTAATCTTTTTGGCATCTTAATAATTGCAGTTTAAACCAATTTAAATCTACTTCACTGTATAATTGTTAAGTGGAATACTGTAGCTTAAATGTAAATTTAGTAAGAAGTTCTTTATCTACTAAAAATATTCCATTTTCATTAAGTTCCAAATACAGATGGCAAGCTAGGGAAGTAGAAAGCACTAAAGGAAATGACTAATTGGTTGATCCTTTCAATCCTATTTGGTTATCCGAATTAGAGATCGCAAAAACCAGCAACTCTGTTAAATATTTGTAGAAAATTCGAAAGCAGAGGAGGTACAAGATTCGTTTGGATGATCCGATTTTGCTTACGGTATGTAAAATCCAATTTAACATACGTACCGTAGTTTAATAAATTCATACTTTTCCTCCCTCACCCCCTAGGCTGGTTACTAGATAGTCAAACCCTGTCCTTTCACTATCGCAATAGTATTCGTTTTCGGCATTCTTGAATTGAATTTTCGATTATGGCATGTTCTAAAAATATGAATTTTCCATTCCTTTTACTACACTATAATTATATCTTATGCCCCTCCCCCACCGAGAAGTTCGGACATTAAACAGTTCGTATCAAAAACTAAAGTTAAAGCCAATATTTAAGGAATACAAAAGGTAGGAAAAATTCGCATTCTGTTTATTTTGGAATTAAAGAAACTTGCAATTTGGAATTAAGCCGACCTATACCGATTACCCAAGAAAATTCCTAAACCTTATCAAAAGCGCAATGTTTTGTCAAACTCATTATTTCCGCCAAGTTAATCTTACACCCATTAATAACGAACCGGTTTGCATTCCATGCGCGAGTAGGCGAAATTTCACCAACTAAATAAAAATTCATAAAAATGGTGTCAAAAATAGATATCGTTATGCAATTGGATTAAAAATAATCTGAAATTTCCATCCCTTTATTCGCAGAAATTTACAAAAGGTCTCCTTAACTAATCTCTGCATAACCTTTATTGATGAAGTTAAATTTATCTTTACCGCCTGAAAACGAGTTAATGTGGCAAGTTTGTCGCATTAAGTTTAACGGTGCGAACATGGTTTACTAAACAAGAACCGCTAATCAGGATGTAAATTAGACGGAGAAGGGATTTCTGCTACGCAGGTATAGGCGTTCCGTCTGCAAATCAAGGTACAGAAACACGTTTATTAGTCGATTCGAAGACCTTGACTTAATTCCGAATGTACTTTCCTTTCAGCTTGAAGTCATCGATATATTTGTGCGTGGTTGTAGAAAGGGGCCATTCAACCCGCGGGCATCGTAAAAAAGCCGAATTATATCTGTACGATTCAAAATTTTATCAAACTCTGAATGGGTGTTTAATTCATATCGATTCTTCACATTTCAGACAAAATTAACACTCGATATCTCTAAATTGTATCCAATTTCTTGGTCTGCTTCTAGTTAAGGATGTAACTGAATATTTAAAGAGCCGAGATGATTCATCAAAGAGCCTCATGGATCACAAGATCCAAGTCAACCTACTTTCGGTGTGATACGAGTGTTCAAGCCGGGAAAGACTTAAGCACATCAACTCTTGTTAAGGAAAAGTTTAGCAAAGGATTTCAGCTGCCGTGATAGTTGTATTTCTTATATTTTTACTTTGGAATGTACAATAGTTATAATCGCATTTTATATTACTATTTGAGAGAACGCTTGTATTCAATCCGAGTACCAACAAAATGCAAGCATTTTTGATAAAGATCGAAAATGGAAACTAGGGAGCCTCTGCCGATATTTAGTACCGTTTATTCGTAAATTCTACAAAATGAAATATGAAACTCAAATACGTTACAATGGGGTCTAATGATTAAAACAGTTACCATTTTTCAATGAATTCACCATTGCCGGCTAAACAGAAAACACGTTTTGCCATTTCAATGCCAGGTTTTGAACAAATATGGTAGTTAAAAGGTCAATTTTGAAGTTAATAAATAAAAAGGATTACACTGGAACTGGCTCACCTCTAAGCTTTCGCACATTAGCAGAAAGACATTTGGCTTTAGTAAGATGAGCACCAAATTGTCTGAACAGGGATCCTTATGGCCCCAAAATTAACTTGTCACAAAATATAAACTTAGACATTTTATATGAAAATCGGAAGTTATGATATACGATATAAAACATCTTGCTTTAGAAATATTTAAAAAGCAAGTCATAATTATAAATATGTACTGCCCTCTTCCATATAAAAACGGTAGAGAATAAAAATGTTTCTGAATATGAAAATAAAATCATTCGACTCTTTTCGGAGATAACTTCCAACAGTAAGAAACCATCTATTTTCGAATAATCAGGACTAAATAAGTGAACGTCTGAGATTTTATTTGCAAAATAAAAAATGACAATTTTTATTTACAGGAAATTCGTATCTCGCTTCCTTAAGGGGAAAATCGCAGCTGCAAGAGTTTAAAGCTATTTATTTCATCCGAATACTAAGCTTTGATCTCCTCAATCCGATTATTAACAATATGGATTTTTATCCCGCTTTAACAAAAGCTTTTAAATAGTAGCAATCCACCAAGATAAATATGAAACTGGTTTATTTTGCTCTCAAGTGCAAATAAATCTTTTTGAACCTTGGTTATGGAGAAAATCCAAGTTGTATTTTTAAATTAAGAATCAAAATCTAAAGCAGAGATTAACATAACTATCGTATGCCATTTTATTGCAAATCAAGAATTAGTTCCATTTACAAGTGAACAACGGAGAGCAGTCATGCTGCCATCTATTGTTTTAATTTTGAACTTAACCATCTTACCAAGATTAAATTTGAGTCCTAAAATAAGATTTAATTCACCTTTCAAGCAGGAACAAAATTCAGGATTCCTCATAAGTTATCTTAAATTGTGTAAAAAATTAGAAGACGTTCCGATTTCATATAGTGATGAATTACCCATTCAGATTATTCTAGATAATTACTTTTGGTGTCCAACGTGTAAAAGATTTGGTCATAAAACATTACTCTGTTTAAATACTCTTAAAGAAAAATAATCTCCGTTGGAAATTAAACGATATTAGATTTTAACTTCGAATCACTCAGGTTCATTTCTCTTTTAAATTGTATGGAAGTACAAATTAAATTGGAACCACTGTAAAAATCTCAATAGCCCTCAAAATTTAGGGATTTACTTTCCGTTTGTTAATCTGAATCTAGATGCATTAATACAAAGCCAAATTTCACCTATCTGAATTAGTATTTTAAAAACTTACATTCATCAGTTAAGAGATTATCTTTCATGTTTAGAGTATTATTTTATACATTGTAACCCTTGACACTGCAGTTCCTTCCTAATTTAAGAGATGGCGCCACGCAACACTGTCAAGGATTTATGGTTTTCTTTTGAGGCATTTCACTCCAAATCGGCACCAAGATCGACTTCAAATCATACTAAAAAGATAGTTGCATCCTTTCGCAAGTTAATGCGTACACGTAGGGTATTATGCTACTGAGAAGGGACTAATTGACGCATTAAGAATTTTTCCGATTAGCAAGGTTTATTTCAGTGACTGCTGTCAAGTTTCATGGTAAAATCATCCCAATTTTCCGCTAATATTGTTAATTATTCGATTTCTTTTAAAAGGGTACTTGCTACCAACTGTAGTTTAAGGACGTCGCTGAGATTAAGATAAATGCTAGAGAAATAAATTTCAACATGAAAAAAGGCGATTTAATCTGAGGATTATCACTAATATACTATTTTAAGAATTTAAAGCTAAAATATCCGAATCTCAGTTGCAGATTAGTTCACATCCAGAAAGATCAAAAGAATTGTCTTAACAGTTCCATAGACTTCATTATGTTAATAGATAATGATTCAAAGCAGGGATTCAGTTAATATGGCATGATTATAAACAAAAACCTACTTTGTTAGTTACGATATGTATGGAACACATGCTCAAACATACTTTTCTTGATTTGGAGCAGATCGACTAAGCATTAAAGATATAATCTGTTAGGATTTTTTAGAACTTTTACATGTCTCGGCGATTTCAAAAGGATTAATAGATCTTTCCGCGGTTTGCCGAGATGTCAATACATTCTTCAAAAGAGCCGAAATTAATAGAGTTTATTTATCCCTTAAGTTTTGAGAAGTTTAATACAAATATAGAACTTCGGTAATTCATTTTTGATCCTGAAATAAGAACAATGGTTTTTTTCTCCCACTTCAATCCTTTAATAGAACTATGGCTCTTTAAAAGGATAAACAATATCAGAATAATTTTTAGAATATTTTTACATGGTAAAAAAAATCGGTCTTCTCAACGAAGCATCAAGGTTTCAAAATTCACCATATTAACTCAATGACAATAATTCAACGCTATATTCAAGTCTCCTACTTAAGCCGTTTTATAATTGAAGTTTCACACATACCTTTTTTTCATTACTATTCAAGACAAGAGAACCTTCACTTGCTGGCAAAGATTTCGTTAAGAAGCCTTCTCAAGAACGTTCTACAACTCCAAGCAAATTATGTGTATGAAATCAAGTCATTTAATGCGAGATGAAATTAGTATTTTGCAAGCTTGCTACCAGAAAGTTGGATTTAAAAGATTATTCAGAAGTCTAAATTAAATATATATTGCCTGTTTAAAGATCTTAGTATTTACCACAAATAAAATAAATACTTACTGCCAAACAGCAGCATCTGCCAACACACCACCGTAGAAGTAATCTTCCGAATTAGAAACACCATGCCTTATGAATTTTTGAGGGGGAAGGGCGCGGTAAATGCAGCTCACCCTCCTTCTAAGAACCATTTTGTTGTTCTGATTAAAATGCTTCATCACGCAAGTGTCTCCTTATACAGCAACAAAAGACCTATCTAAGCTCTATCTCTAAGGCAGAGAATTCGTCTAGGAAATCATTGTGTTGGACTACTGTTTTATGTACTTTTTTTCATGCTGTACCTTGCAATGATATGTAAATTAGTCATCTGTGGCGCCATCTATGTACCTTTAATCATAGTTGATTATAATGGGCTCGTGTCCGCTTTACAACGCAAATAAGGGATGCAGTAGCTTCTGAGGGTATGGAACCCGAGGGCAGAAGTCTGACTTCTAGTTCATATAAGGATGACGCATATACATTCGCTTGCACAGCCCTTTTTTACAGGGGGGCACAATCACACAACTCACAGAATAATGAACCCGGGACTCCCAGGTCACTAGGAAGACGCACTTCCTCCGTGTCATGGCGCTGCCTTTATTCATAGTTCAGAGTAATAAATTTTTGCCTAACGGGTAAATACATTATCCGATTTGTTCCTAAACTGAATTACTTAGAAAATTCGGTTTTTGTAAACCACAATCACAGTTTTTGAGTAATTTCTGAAGGAAAGATTGGTTGCCTTATAGCGTCCTGGAGAACTTCATCTGAGCAGGAACGTATTTTCTTTACACCATACTAGAGCTACATACTGAATCAGTAATGATGATTTAAGACTACTTTCAAATGAAAGATTCATCCTCCAGATGCAATGAAATATCTACTCCAACTGAACCCTCTATGGGCCAAATTTTTGTTTTAAATCCAAATAAATAAATAAATGTGGGAACGGAAATCAGAAATTATAAACCTATATATGCAAATGAAAACAAATGTTTGTGTTTAAGCAATTTTATTGCGTTATAATCATAATGTGACATTAAAATCACACTGGCGTACAAAATCTGAACTTCTGTGTATCATATGGGAAAGTCCATAAAACAATTTGCATTTGGTGTAAGGCATAAATGCACATGTATCCATAAACATAGTTTGGTAATCACTGACATAGCCCAAATAATTTCAATTGGATCACATGGTTTCGCGTAGTTTTACTGCCAACACTTTACACAGCAATTATTTTGCTATTTCGGGTTGATGAGCCTAGCTGTGGTCATGAATACTAGTATTGTTTGTGTTTGCAACGTCATAGAGTTAACATTTATGCGCCATCTCATGAAAAAGGCTATAATTATTTGGTAAAATGTCGATAAGTTAAAATGTGACCTGAAAGTTACACGGGTTTATTGATGTTTAAGATTTGTGAGTAAGTAAATCGATCACTTGATAGATTTATTAGTTGTAAGATTCTCAGACTAACTTGTTTCTTTGTTTTCGAAAATGATGTGCCAGTTTTAAAAGATTCTATTTCAACATATCATTTGAATAGAAAGTTTCTGGATTATTCTTAGGTTCAAAGAAATATTTTAATTTAACGTAAGAAATTTGATTTAAGTGAGAGATAAAATCTTCAAAAGAAAACTGATTCCTAAAAGTGGAGAATATCTCAAGGGTTTTTTTTCTGCATTTGTTTTGAAATGTAACCAATAAAAAAATTTCTAATCGAAAATAATAACAAATATTTTAACTAGAACTTATTATTTAACCTTGGAATGATGCTGTAGAAAATTTCTTAGTCCTTTGCACTCTAATGTCTCCTCTTAATCACTATTCAAAACGTTGGTTCGGTTGATTTTGATGTTTTATTTATTAAAAAAAATTCGATTTTTAAAACTACATGCAGAGTTGTTAAAAGTTTTAACTTAAAGCAAATATAAATATAATATAGTTTTATCTTTCACAGAAATCAACACGTTCTTAGGTCTTTTAGGTGTATAATTAGGCATAGAATTACTTTTCAGAGCTCAAATGGTAAAGGCATGATGTTATCTTCTGTTAGGATAAATTTAAGTAAAATCTTCAAAAAGATAAATAAGTCCAAAGAATACCAAGGTTGGCTGATTACCCGTGAAATTTCAGAAGTGTTTTAATATCTATATGAAACAAAAATTTTTTCTTAGATTTGACTCGAATATTTGGGGTGTAACAACTTGATCTTCTTATTCTTTAATATATATTTCGTGATGTTACTCAAATGTGGTCTCAAGAGGAAATAATTATAAAAATTTTATTTAAAAAAAAACTCTTGTTTTTTCAGCTTAGAATGTAAACCATTTCTTAGATTTTTGGAGAGCTTACATTGTTGACTTCTTTAAATCTTTGTTTCCAATCGTTTAGATAGGCGAGGATGAAAACCTTTGGGCTGGTTCTCGGCTTTCTGTTTGAAGGGCCAGATGTTCGGGACACTATTCTGCGGAAAATTCGCGCATTTTATATAACTGATACGTATTAAAGTTAGAAAATAAAGTGAGGAATGATTTCTTGTCTTCCTCGGCTGATATGACGATAAAATTTCTTGAAAAAAAGCAAAAAGTGTGCTTCAGAATCAAACATAAGCATCTAACTTAACATCAGCTTTATATATAAAAATATCATTTAAAGTAGTAAGTTTCCGTTTTTTTTAACATTACTTTACTTTAAGCAGCTTGGGAAAGCGATTTTCCTCTCCTTAACGAATCGACATAATCAAATTGCAGATTATTAGTTAATATTTTTTAAACTGCACATTACTTCTGCATTTTAGTGGTATCACACATTCCAATGTAAAATTTCTTTTTGATTTGCATCTACTAATCCTAAGTATCATTTTTCTGAACTTAAGAGATTTATACATAAAAATATCTTTAAGATGGTAAGTTTCCGTTTTTCTTGAATATTTCTTTATATTACACTGATTCTGATAGCAATTTTCCGCTCCTTAACGAATCGACATGATCAAACTGAAGATTACTAGTTCATATGAACTTTTAAAACTGCGCATTACTTTTGCATTTTAGTGGTAGCACACATTTCAATGTAACATTTCTTTTTTATTTGAATCTACTAATCCTAAGTACTGTTTTTCTGAACTAAAGAGATTAAAGAATCGGAAATTTTGATCAATAGGTGGGCAAGAGCGAATATTTAACATTCACAACAAATCGAAGCTTCAGAAAGTAACACCGGTTTTCAAATTACTGATGTTCCACGCAGTAATTATCTATAAAGTTTACATCTTAACTTTATCAATTAAAACGTAGAATCCTATCGTTTTAGACAATGCAGGGTTAAAATCCGTCCATAAATTATTTAAAGCTCCCAGTTCAGTAGATGATTCACAAAAGACTATGTGTTTAGTTGACTCCTAAGTTTATGATTGTAGATGTAGGCCGTAGTCAATACAACTCCATGTTTCCATCCCGTGTTATGTAAGAGGAATCAATTTGACTGTTCGTCTTCTTTAACCTTAGAGACTTGGATATCATTGCGATAAAAAATAGATAATCTATTGGCGCCATTTTTTTAACAAAATGTTTGAATGTATAACTAAGAAAATTTTATTTCTAACTAAAAACTGGAGATCTTTGTAATACGAATTGTTGTTATTCTTTAGATAAAAAATCTAACCATTTAATGATTGACAGAATATTAAGATGATTTTTTTTTATTTTTTGCAACGTATATTCCCCAGTGACTTTTTTATCTATAATATTTTTATAAATATATAGTTTATATTCGTTACTGTTTTCCCTTAAGTTTGTATTTCTCAAAAACTTGATGCATTGTGGTCATGAAATAATTATCCCTTCTTGGAGGCATCTACAGACAAAACTAATGAATAAGCTGAAACCAAAATTCATATCTAGACTGCATAAAAGAATGTGAGAAACGAATTCGACGAAAGCATTTAGTATCAAACGTCACTGTTTGAAGAGTTTGTATGTAATCTAAACGAAAACATATCATGAATGCGCAGAAAAGGATTATGCAAAATTTCATTAATCTTTGAATAATAATAATAAAAGATGACGGCGTCATGGCACGGAGGTAAAGCATCTTGCTCGTGATGTGCGCTTCCCGTGTTCAAGTCCTAGTCAGGGCATGGTTGTTCTTAAGTGTACTATCTGTGAGGTGTATGAATGTGCCTCCCCCGTAAAAAAAGGCTGTGCAAACGAATGTGATGAGTGTGTAGCTAAAGTCGTACTCTTGGCCTTAGTCGGCGCTACTTCAAAAACAAGAGACGCTCATTCGGCTTAAAATCACTGACGGCCGTTAGCGTGCCTGTCTATGGCAAGTACCGTTAGTAGCAACAACAACGTAATAAAAAAAAATTCCCAAATACAAATGAATGACTTGCAATATCAAACTCAATATAAGTCTTTTATTAATCAGTATTAGAACCATATGGTCTACTCTTAACGTTTTCAGTGAATGGAGATTCCTTGAGTACAGAAAGCTTTTTAATCCAGTAGATTCTAGTATTTTTTTTGAAGAATTAATTTTATATGGCTTCAACGTCTATATATAGAATTGTCATTCCATTTATTAGTTTAACTGTACATGGCACTGAACAGGTTGAGTTATTTTATGACTATCCTGAACTTCGAATGGGGTTACTTTTTAAAGAAATGCTTTATTTCCTTATAAATATTAGGAATTTACTAATTTATTTAATCTTCATTATTGAAAGGATTTTCCTTTTTTTAGTTTCATTTATACAATATATTTTATGATATGAAATTATAGATAACATATTTTATCGTGCTTTTACATACCCACCATACCAATATATCATGTTATCCTGCTTTATATAATATTTTCTATAATGCTTATGATCTGCACCAACTAAAACCAAAAATAATTTTCAAATAAAACACATATGAATAATAACTCTATCGCAGCTAGTCACATTTATTATAAACTAGCTTTTGTTTTGATAATGTACATATTTTTTTCTGAAATGTATATAGTATTTTATTAGAAAGGGCCTATTCATCTGAAATGTATGTATATCTACCGTTTTATAACAAACAAGTAATATGAAAAACAATCATTTAAAATCAATTCCTAATTAAGGTTTGAAGAAAAATTTAGGAAGTTAGGAATTTTTTTTTTATCTTAAATACTTTCTATTAGATAATAACAAATGTTGTTCTCTTTTTCCATTTTAAAACGGAAGAAGGGGTGCAGTAACTTCTGAGGTACGGACTCCTGCACCCGAAGGCAGAAGTTTGCTTCTAGCTCACCGTCATTAAACTTTTTAAATGGGCGAACTTCATTCATTCATCCACAGGTCGTAACTTGGATCTGAAATAGTCAAAGATCCCCTCTGGCCCAGTATACCCAGTGTTATTACTCGCCACATGAAGAACTTCGTGACCAAGACAGATTTAACGTCCACAACACAGAGTCTTCGGCTGGCAGGTTCGAACTCGCAGTCCAAGAGATGCGAATCCAACGCCTTACCAACAGGGCTATCCCGGCATAACAATTACAATTACTATAATATACGATCAAAAATTATACTGGCATTGAATTTTCAACGCCAATTCTGGCAATGCAAAATGCGTGAATTTTCCACTCCAGTTGGGGTAGCGCAACATAGATTAAAATTTTCTAATTTTCTTTATTCTGTATTATTTTAATTTGAAAGTAGTTCAAAATGAATCAAAAATCGATTAATTAACAATGTTTAATTTTAATTACATCAAACATTAAGAAAATAAACAGAATCGTTTCAAATAATCTGCCGAAAACATGTTAAGCCTAACCTTAAAGTGGGGGGAAAACAAACTGAATTCATCATTTATTTGGTGGTGGGGAAATGAAGAGTTTTGGCGAGAAAGTTAGTTTTTAATTAATTAATAAAAAATTGATGAATTAATATTAGAAAAAAACCCGTATTAACATCAAATGTCTCCCACTATTAGTTTAAAAAAATTACTTGCACTTGAATGGTTGAGTAAAAAGTATTTTATTGAAAATTGAAAATTTTAACAAGATATATATAATATATACAGGGAGAGTGTGAGCTAATAGTAGGAATTGAAAATATATATTATTATTCCTAAATTTTTTTATAAAAAAATCACAATATGAAATATGAACTTAAATTTTACTAAAATATGTTATATAACACATGTTTGTATCTCAAAAAATGAAAATGCTTTTTATTTTATTAAATATGTTAATACTTCAAAATAAATTACGAGTGGGAGTCAAATTATCTTTACGTCACCAGTAAAGGGAGGCATAATTGTTGCCATTCCAGGGTTAAAATTATGAGTGTGAGCTCTTTAAATACTAATCTCTGAATCGCATGAGACAGAGAACAGCCAGGACATTTATTATTTCTTCACTGACTTCTAGATTTTTTTAATTCACGCGACTAATGAATTCAGCTTCATAAATCACTCCGCAAAGTGAGTGAAATTCCTTTCATCTGATGAGAATTGATCACTCAGGATGAGTAATTACCCGGCAGTCATGAATCACGCATGACGAAGTGACTTTTCGCAATCAATAACAGAGACTCCCTAATTGAAAAGTTAAAAAAGGAAAGAAAAAAATTCTTGTGGAATTGCAGATTCGAACTAATTTCCCCCCATTCATTATTAATCATAGCTTTTGTATGGAGAGCTTTTGAATATCACAAAGAATAGTTTGCTTACTATGAGACATTTCAGAGTAATTAAATAATTAGTGGATAATTCTCTATGTCGTATTTAAATAGTAATATGACATGTTGAATGTAATAAAGTTATAAATAATACAGGTAGGCTCAGAATTAAGGTTAATACTGTTTGACATGTTTCATTGAAATCTGGATTCAAAGAGGTAATCTCCAAAGTATTTTTTTTTAAGTTTTAAGGTAACTCTCTGACTAAAATACAGGAAAATATAATATTTACAGAGGTTAATAATCCGAGTATGGTAAGGATGTTCTGATAAGGGAATTTTAAAAATTTTGTACTGCATAAATAGCAATCAAAAATATTTGCATTGCTATAAAATCATTTTCAGATTAAACACCTTTTTTTGTATACGATGTATTCAGAGAAAGTACTGTAAACTTCAAGAAATTCAGATTCGAAGTTTTGACAGTTCTTCACGTTTCAGGCTACTTTTCATTTGAAAAACATATATTTGAATTTATGCCTTTCTATCACTTTACGTGTAAGGGAACACAATAAATAAAAAACTCTTTGAGATAAACAAATGAAATTTGGTACAGGGATTGTACTTCAAATTTATACAGAAATGCAAGATTTAATTTAGTCGTCGTAGAATTCAATGAAAGGAATGACACATTTTTTTTCAATGCAGCCCGGTAGCCACAGAAATAATATCACTAAAAGAAAAAGTAAATTCCTGAGAATTATTCCTTGTTTATATTATTTTACATTTTTGTGTTAGAAAACAACAAAGGATTAGAAATTTTGAAATTGTTATTTAAAAATTTAAATAGTAAAGATAGTATCAAAGGCAATAAGTGCGATAATTTAGAAGCCTGGAGGAAGGGAAAAATAATGGTAATTGAACGTATGAAGATGTATACTTATTTGCACAGGAAAGCTGGAAATCAAACGAATTTTTTGTCACGAAGTTTGAATTTCTCGGTGACATACATTGGAATAGTTTACAATTTAAACCACCAAACTTCCTACATTTTTCGGAGAGATGCCTTAACTAGGACAAGACATTTATTGGACAGAACAGTTATAATTGTTAAATACCCTTCAGGAGCAAATTTTTCATACGGGGAATCATACTTCTCGCAGCATTTATCACTATATCTGATGACACGAGTAACACTCAAATAATTACAGAAATATATGGTAATTTATAATGTAAACTATGTTAGTAATAAACTATGATTTCGTGACAAAAAAAGGAAAAGTCGATTTTCTTCATATCTGTATAAACAGCATCTTTCTATTTTCATTCGTTTACCAATATTGATTTTTAAATTGGCTTCGGATTACATTACACTGTATATTAAAGCAGCTTTCATTTAGCACATGTCATAGCTTTATTAACATTAGATATTGTATGATATTTCATCGATATTGCTCGAGGTTTCGATTGCCTTATCATATCGATAAGGTATAGTATATTGCCTGGAATTTCGTATTATTAGGGACAACTTAAATATACTTTACTTACTCAATAGCTTTTCCCCCGGGGGGCTTGAAATGAGGATGAGATGCTTCTGGTATGGTAGATGGATCTCGCCACCCTGGAGGGTCAATAATACGTGTGGTTGGCTCCTCTCATCTATTCCCACGTACTTCCCTACGGGAAGGGTTGTACCATGGCCGGTGATGGTCACTAGTACTCAACCTCAGTTCCCACTATTATTGCTGTTGCGGCAGTCCAGTCATTTAGCCGTATGGTTTAAATTCGTGTAGCTTCGATCGGGTCGGAGAGTCTGCTATGATTTACTTACTCAATAGCAAGTTGATAAGTGGTTGTTAAAGGAAAAATGTACACTCAATTGAGTGCGATTAATTTTAATTACAAATAAACCGTTATTGAATTTCAGCTACTCGTTATTTTTATTCTACTATATTCCAATCGACTTTATATTCTATCCTTTCTAATACAAACTTCAATTACCGGTAACTAAAAATTCATGCATGTAAAAAATATATCACAAAACATTTAGGAGATTTCAGGAAGTGTCTACAGTTTTATTCCTTTAAGTTAATACTTACATTAAAGATAATTTTTCAAATTGGGAAAATGCTACTAATATTTCAGATTTATAATATCTTTAACGTATGGTATATTGCTTGGCCTTTTTTGCTTTTAGGGGCAACTTAAATTCTCACTTAATCAATAGCATGTTGAAAAGTGGTTACTTCAAGAAAAAATGCACTCGATTGAAAACGGTTAATTTGGATTAAAAACAAGTAATATAAAAACAATTACTTAAAATCAATTCCTTCTGAACAAAGAAAATTTTTATTGTAGCTACTTTTTTTTAAAAAAAAATGTTGATGTTGCTCTGGTGTTCCGCTTTACTACGGAAGAAGGGGTGAAGTAACTTCTGAGGGTATGGATGTCTAAGCACCCGAGGGCAGAAGTCTGAAATCTAGCTCACACACGTCACAAACCCTTTTCACGGAGTAGACTTCATGCATGCATACATTTCCTTCATTCATCTACACATCGTAATTTAGATTTGAAACAAAGAACGAACATCTCTGACTCAGCACTTTAGCGGTAGTACTCGCGATGTGAGGACTTTGTGACCACGACAGATATAGCATCCACCATACACACACACACACACACAGAGAGAGAGAGTCTTCGGCTAAACGAACGGGTTCGAACTCGCAGCCTAAAGGATGTGAATCCAACGCCCTACCATCTGGGCTATCCCGGCTTAATAATTACATTTACTATAAAAAATTGATCAAAAAATTATACTAATGTTTGAACGCCAATTGAGGCAACGCAAAATGCGCGAATTTTCTACTCTATTTGGGGTAACGCAATGGATATCAGAAATTTTTAATTTCCTTTCATTTGTATAATTTTAATTCGAAAGTACTTTAAAATAAAGTCGAAAAATCGATTCATTAACAATATTTAAGTTTAAATGCACCAAACATTAAGAAAATAAACAGAATCGTTTGAAATAATCGGCCAAAAACATGTTAAGCCTAACCTCATTAGAGTTGGGTAAAAACAAACTGAATTCATTGCTTATTTGGTGGTGGGGAAATGAAGTATTTTTAGCGAGAAAGTTCGTTTTAATTAATTTATAAAAATTAATAAAGTAAATTAAAAGAAACTGTATTAACATTAAATGTTATCCACAACAAGTTAAAAAAATTACTTGAACTGGAATAGATGAATAAAAAGTATTTTATTAACGATTGAAAATTTGAACAAGATTTTATAAATATATATGTATAGGGAATTGAATGAATAAATGTTTGTTACATTTTATGTAACTGTTATTTTTATTTTTATTATAATCTAATCAAATATTCTATTCGTATTCCCCTTCTTTCCTTTCTAAAGCAAAATTTAAATACCAGTGAATAAAAAATTATGCATGTTAAAAATATATCACAAAAAAGCTAGGAGAGTTTCAGGAAATGTCTATAATTTTAATCCTCTAATCCAATATTCGCTTGAAAGATCATTTTTCAAATTTGAGAAATGTTCCTAATATTTCAGCACTCTCAAACAAAGAAGCCAAAACCGGAAAAAATCTCATTTCGGAGAAGAATTTTGTCACGTAGGAGCAAATTTTTTACTTCTCCTTAAAAAAAGATTGACAGTGATGACAGGTAATAAAGTATAATATTAATTACTTTTATTTCGAACAGTTTTTACACATAATAATAAATAATCATATTTAAAAAAATGAACTCCCAATAAAATAGCAACATTAAAAATGCCAGATTGCCGAATTGGAGGTTTTCAGGAAGTGTCCACATTTTCGTTCATCAATGCTCACTCTTGCACTTGAGGTCATTTTTCAAATTTTTAGAATGCTACATTCGTTTCGACACAAACGAAATAAAGAAGCAGAAACAGGAAAATACTCTTCAAGAAGGAATTTTGTTATGAAGCAGCAACTTTTTGTTTTTCCATCAGAATGATTGACAATGATGATGGATAATGAAACATAATACGTTACTTAGTTGCATTCACCTTTTTGAGCTTTTTTGAAAGCCGAGGTGGAATTGATTTTCATCGTTGAAAACTTTGACGTATCACTTCAGAATCATAATATACTCAAATTTTTAAAGCTTAGCTTTTAAATAACTAATGACCATCGATATAAAATAGTCATTATTTATCCGCTTAGAAGCAAATCCTTGGAATATGTCAAAGTTGATATACATTAAATCATCACTAACTCCTGTTCTCTGTTAATTTGTCAACTATTAATGTTTACTGCTATATTTCATTTGAAAATAATATGAGTATTACCACAGTTGTTACAAAGTAACACATTCTTTTACTGTTTTATATTTTTCTACTTTTTGAGTCATTACGTAAATGGAATCTTCAAAAAATAGATTTGAAATTCTGAGAATTTGCTTCTATTTTTATGATTAATTTACTCTCTGTTTGTAAATTTTGTTTTACATGTCATTTCTCTTACTGTTAAGATAAAATAACATGGGCAGAAATAACAACCATATGACGTTATAGTCACATGACAGGCTTAGCTGTCATTCTAAGAGCAACTAGATGTTAGATCATAGAACTGCTATCACAAGAAAAATCATGTTATTTTCCATATTGCAAGATATGCCATAGATTCCACAATTACTTCACACCTAACATGTAGATTGAGCATAAATCGACTCTATTTGATTACACCGCCGCCTCCAAGAGTGAAGAAAGGGTTATATTATTTGGACACTAAATTTAATAATCAAATAGGGTATTCCTTGGTAACATTTAGTAATAAGGTAATCGTTTGTACCATTCAGCAATTTTTTTTACCTAATTTTATCCCCAATTAAAGTTCCAGAAGTAATATAATATCAGCTTTGAGGTTGATAACTCACAGACTTTATCAGCTTTGTCTGGTTGATAACTCACAGACTTTACTACTCTAGTAATCCAGAGCATTGGCCCTAAACTATGAGTTACAATTCCAAGAGAACCTGGATAGTTTTATTTAAATTCGTTAAGAATTTTCAAATGCGTACTTCTTTCAATTGCTTTAATACCGATAAAAATAGTCGAGAAAATTACATTGGTTTCTATCAGGAGATTCAAATCTTTGGAATTGTTTAACTGAGATTACTTTTTATCTACAGGTAATTAATAAACTTTAAAAAAATTCTTACGAATATATTCATTTAGGGTGCGAAATACTTTTTTATTCAAAAGAAGGGCATTGAAAATTTATTTATGTCGAAAAAGAAATTGCGAGCATATGAAGTATCCACATCTCGGTTTAAGAGCCTTCTCTGTAAATTACTTGAATACTTTGCTCTTGAAACTCAGTCTGATCAAAAACAAGATGTTTTTGGAATTAAGTTCAAGAGATTTTAGTATAATGTCATCTGCTCTTTAATTTCAATGATTCTTTGCAATCAATGGATTGTTCACTTTTCATAATTTTGAAATTTTTCTATCGATTTGCGATTCAGAAGAGTATAATCACCGGCAAAATGGAATAAAACAATGTATTTGAATTAAAATCCTCTTACTGAAACATAATAATGCATAGTAAAGCCAGGAAATAAATCAGAAGTGAAGTTATGATCTTCTCAACTCATTCAAGTTTTTATGTCATGAAAATTTAGTATCATCTGCTTAAGCCTCTTTTGCTGAACAAAAATAAAAGGCAGCGTGTTAAATTAAAATTATGAGGATCTAATGGAAGTAACTATTCTAAGAATTTTCTGTCACCACACGTTTATTGATAAGACAAATGAAACACATATATTCCATTCATTGATTTTTTGTATTTTGATTAATTATTTTGAGTATTTCATTAAAACTCGATCTTTCATGGGTAGTCTCGCCTTCCTGTAGTAAGGTAAAACTAAAATCTACAGCACCAAATTTGTTGGTCCAACCTGATATGATCCGATCATATTCCCGTAACCTCCAATTGGTACTGTCTCTCGCTTAAGGCAGAAACTTAGTCCATTATATATAAAAGTAACAATTCATGGATTTCACTGTCAACACAAGTTTATTTATAAGACCAATTAAACACACAGGAAAACCCCATATACTAATTTTTTGCATCTTGATTAACTGTTTTGAGCATTTAATTAAAACTTGATCTCCCTTGGGTAGTCTTGCCTTCCTGTAGAAATAAACAAATTCCAATCTACGACATCCAAATTTGCTGGTCCCACCTGATCTAATCCGAGTCAATTCCCGTAACCTCTAATTGGTACTGATTCTCGATTAAGGCAGAAACTTAATTCATTATATAGTATTAATTTTTTGCAGAAATCGGATATGAAGCATTTAAAGTTACTGGACCAGCCCAACACAACCAGAGAAAGTTTCTTTAAAATACAATCCATAACCTATGAGAACAAATTCAATTACGGCATTCATTTCCAGTTGATTGCTATCTTCAACCTTTCGAGTGCATTCAGGCTGATGCACTAATCTTGCAAATTAAGAGTTCTTGGCCCGATCTAACTCGGTTTGCACATACTGCCATATACGGGTATCCTTTCCCAAATTAGGTTCTGCCCATCCATGAAAATCTCGATTATGACGGAAACTAATGATTACCGATTTAAGCTATTTTACCGCACAAACGCAGTAAACTTTATAAATGGTTAATTTAAGCAACTGCTTCACGGACCCACACACATTTACACGGGAAAATAAACTCGAGGGGGGAGGAAACATGCACCAATTTGCTACATCCTGAGCAGTTTTCTTGGGTATTCCATTAAAACCCAATCTCCCACGGACCTCTCTCACCTTGCTGTGGAGGTGAAGAACCTGGTTTTCAAGATTCCGTCCCCGTCCTCTTAACATGAGAGCCACACATTTCAATGACAGTCATCTGGTAGAAAAATATACGAGTGTCTTTCTTCCAAAGCTCAAATGATGATGAGCTCGGGCGAGAGGAAGCGGACGAGAAACGCATCAGTAAATCGCTCTTCCTGTGCTTTCGGCTCCATCTCGGGGGCCATCCAATGCTCACACTTGGACTCCACATCCTGCGTTTACTAGCAAACGAGAAAATGATTCGAGTCACTCAGCCAAGACGCAACATCTCATTCAAGAGTATTCTTTTTCCGTCTTTTTCTCTGTTATTTATTTCGTATTCGCTATCCCTTTCGTAAAAAAGATCGCCCTGAAACTTTAGTTGTTGATGATGATGAGGGTGTGTTTTGATTTCCTTTTCAGAGGTGACACTGTGTTATTTTTCGACTTTTTGTAATTAATATCAGTCTCGTTTTTCAATAGGCCTTCTCTTTGTTTTACTCTTGAGGTGATTCAAAGTAATTTATTTTTTTCAGAACCTAATGAGGAATGCAATAGTTTCTTTTTAATCATTGTGACTAGGAGAGATGTCGTTACAAAATATTTGGTTTTTGTAATTATAGTTATATTTTTCGTCATTGTTCTTTTTTTATTATTTAATGTCATTCATAATTAAGAATGAAGACAATTGATTGACTCCGATGGCAGACAATTAATTCAAAAAGGAAATTATGAATAGATCTATAAATAACATCTTTAATTATTTATTAAAGAAATGAGCTTTATTTATAATTTCCGGTTAAATAAATTTTATTTCAAATAGACGCAAGAGAAGGATTTTCTTCCATGAAATGTCAAACTGTTAAATTATGCTGCATCAATCAATTATTCATATTGATTGGTTAGTTAATTAGTGGAGTTTATTGTGGTATAGCAATATTTGGTTATGCTGGGTAAAACACATCGAAAAATTATTTATTTCGTAATTGTAAATCTTAAATATTTATTTCGTTCCAAATATATTTTTAGGAGGAATTATTTTTTTATTACAGCTACTCGTTTTTTTTAAAACAAAATATTTAACTCAAAAAATGAGTTTATTTGGTTATTAAAACTTTTTTACTCTTTTTTTTGTTTAATTATTATTAATAATTATATATTTCGGAAATTACCTCTAAAAGAACTGTCTAGATTTTTCTTCGTTAAATGCAATTATATGAATTTTCTAAATACATTTTAACATTCTCTTATTATTGTGCCGTTTTGATAATCCGTAGGGAATTAGTGTGAAACAAAAGTTGTGATTTTGTATTAACCGAATAGTAGAGCAGTAACTTTGCTCTACAAAATTTTATTTCTAATCAAGATGAAAAGATTTCATATAGATAATTTCCATCATATGATTTCATAAAGCGATACAAACCTTACAAATCATGCTAAATTTATTGGTTTAAAACATGAAGAATAAAGCATACGTCTTAGAGTCGCCGGGACAGACAGGTGTTTTCATAGCTTCTTTTTAAAAGAGAAGATACCCCGGATTGTTCCATTATTATATGAAAAAAAAAAAGATGGAATGCATTTTATTTTTATTAATTATCTATTAAATAATCCTTATTTCCATTTTTTCTATGCATAGAATACGGCCACCTGATTTTATGGCTTATTGGCTTATGAGTATTGTAATTCTTTTCTATTGTATTAATTTATATTATGTAAAACTCTCACTTCCACTTATATCAATGTAAATCAAGCGATTTTTTATATTTAGTTGTACCAATCGCTATAGGATTATTTTTTGCCATTTAAATATTCTATCCAATGTTCAAAGATGAGACTAACTATGCCTATTTATTAGTATGACTATAAAAACTATCCTTAGTCAATTTCTGAGCAAACTTTTATAATTTAATAAACTGAATTTTTGGATTATATATATAAACAGAGACAAATGGTTTTTGTGCTTAGAGTCTTGAAAAAAATTGTAGACAATGGTAAAAAGCCATTTCTCCACTTCAAGTTAACTTGAGTAATTAAAAAAGAAACTTAAATGCGATTTTCGATATGATTGTCAGCGAGTCTCGAGTCATGAACATAAAAAAATAACCATAATACTTGTAATAATCATAATTTTTGAAAAATTTCTGAATCGACTAAAAGCCGACAGATTTCCATACTCCGAGTTGATAAAATATTGCCGACCGAAGCACATTCCTTTAAAAGATCCCTATGATTCCCTTACACGTGATTTGTATATGTCAAAAATCCCTATTAAAATCTGACAGTATATATTCATAGGGATTAAAATTTAATTAGCTTTTCCTCAATTAGTTTTGTGTCGTTCTTTGTTGTGCTTATCGTTTCTGCTTGTACATAATGCGTGCCTCTCATGATGGAATAAAGTGAACTAAAAAATTCAACCTATCTTCTCTCTGATTTCGGCCATGAATCAAGCTATTGCTTCAAACGCTCGCGCTCGCACACACACACTAACACACACTATAACTGTAAAAAAATGTAATGGAAAATAAAATGTTGAATTTGAAACAAGGAGTTCATTTTAAACGAGAAAAGAAAATAATACCAATAATAAAATTGCTCAAAAATTATTTCATCTTATTTATTACAATAATTAAATTATTATGTTTATTTCTTTGATCGTGCCAACTTGGCTTCTTTTTCACCTCACCAAGTTTATCAGTATTTGCCAATATACACTGGAGGGCGAGGTGGTTCGAATTTATAGGAAAATATTAACCAATAAGTCTATTTTTTACTGACCAGTTTAGTGTGTGTAGGCCTTCTACGGAGAATGCTGACATTCCCTAATTTTAGCCATTCCCTAATTTAGCCTAATTTTAGCCATTCCACGGAGAATGCTGACATTCCATGATGTATACAAATTAACTGTATAGTACGAGCATTCTAAGTAAGTAAAATATCGTCTGCCGCAAATTTATTTGTATGAGTGTAATGTACTTTTATGAAGATGCAATATTTTTTAAGCAAAACACTAATTTCGGAGAAAATAAACGGATTAAAATATCAATTGTGTTTTTATAAGGAATATAAAATTCACCAGACTGCTAAAAAATTCTTTCAACAGCAGTGCATTTTACACGCATTACTACATAAATCTTAAAAAGATCACGAATTTCCCTGCTTTCATTCAAGCTTATTATGAGGGAGAAAAATACTGAAACTGAATCTATAATAAAATCCAACTTCAATGTGGCTATTGCCGGGGCAAAAAATACAAATTTTGATTTCAAATTCTAAGCGAAATTTATTAGAACCTAAGGAGATAAATGTATGATATATGTATACACAGATTCTTTTAAGTGAGTTTCATTTAATAATACGCCTAATCCTGTAGCATTCAAGTTTCTGATCATTACAGTATGTGGGAGGCGGGAATGCGTGAGTCGAATCTACCTTTAACCTTCTTCCTCAAGATCTGAGCAACAAAACATTTGCATAAATTGTAAATTCTGAAAAAGAAATTATTTTCAAAAACTTCAGACAGGGCGGCAAGACAAAATAATGGTGAAAAACAGGAACTACAAACACAAAAAGTGCAGACTTAACTTTTGTGGGAAATAATGTAAACTTCTCACGAAGTAGTTAAAATGACAGAAGCACGGGTGTTTATTCTATCTAATGACTCTGGTTTTGTATTTGATGATATAAGATTATTTTTGATAGAAAGGGCAAAAGCATTATTTTCGTGGGATATTTTGTTATAATACAGGTATTGATATGAAATTGTGTAAAAGGAAAAGTATTAGCTCTATGAGACGCTTTCGAAATAAATTCCGTCCCAGAAAAAAATATTTCAGTTATTTTCGCATAGTATATGATTTCATTTTGTCTTAGGTTAAAGACCTATCTGTATTGATAGGTCGTAGCAAATACTAGCTTGGCATTAGCTTATCATATATTTATTCAATGTCTGTAGGGATAGACAAAGAAAAATTTAGTGCTAACAGTGTGAAAAAATTATATTACTTGCATTAAATTGTTTTAAAATGATATTTTTGGGCACTTTTGTGAAGAAAATTTCCTTCTATTTTTACGTGGAATATGGTTTTATTAAGAAGTCCTTTGATTTATTGGGCAAATTATCTTGATAGAAGGAGTTATCGTTTTTTTTCCTTCTTTCTTCTTGCCTTGTCTTTCTTCTTTCTTCGTGACGAAAACAAAACACATTTTTTTTAATTGAAAAAAATCGATTGGGAAAGGGGAAAAAATAGCGAAAAAGAGATAAAAATATATAACATATGTAAGATATTTTCAATTCGACATTTTAAATGTTTTTTTTTTGTCTAAAAGAGCTCAATTTAGTTGTTTACAGCTTAAAGTTTCGCCATAGGGTAATAAAGACTTACACGTAATGGGTTAAACTTAGTTGATAAATCATAATTTTAGGATGATCCATTATTTCGTATCTTTTGAAAATGAAAGGAAAAAATATTATTAAAATAAAAAAATTATTAAATAAATATGTTAGACAATAAGTGCTCTCTATGAATAATTTATAATAGTTTACTATCTAGAATAAAGATATTTTACCGTTAAGTTAGAAATTTTCTAACTTAACAGTAGCAGCAAAATCGGATTTTGCTTACTTTCAATTTCATATTTTTTTTAATAACAAGAAAATAATTAATGTCAAATATGAACAATATTTCTTATGTTACTAGACGAATAAATAATAAATGTTTTCTTATGTATGGAAATTCGCATTCACGGTTTTCTTGCAAATTTTCTTAAAAAATTATAACTATTATAGATCAATAAAAGTATTTAAAAACTGAAAATATATTTCATGGAAACATAACAATTAACATATCAATTTGGTCAAAATAAGCTTATATATTGGAATTTTTTATATTTTTTTAAGATTCTTGAAACTATTTATCAAGTCAAAAAATGTGAATATATTTTGATTGAAATTTTATGATATAGACTTAATAATTGATTCTTAGGCTCATCAATTATTGATTAAACTTTCAATTTAATGACACAATTTCTATGTTCCATTCTTTCTTATCTAAGCAATGTTGAGAGAAAGCCTAACAGTATACAACATACTTTTAAAGTGCGTAATTTTCATAGATTTTAAATCAAAAGGAAACATCATTTATATATATTTTTTTAAATATAATTTACTGAAAATCTCTTAATTATACCACATTTTTCTGTTTTGAAATGACAATGATAATTCTAAGCAAGAAATGTATTATAATATCATTTCAAAGCAGATTAATACTTAAATTCTGTGAACTTAATTAAAGAAATTTACACTCATTAAAAGAGGCAAAAATTTCTTGGATGCACTGTGCATTAAAAAATGGTTAGAATCTAGCTGATAAAATAATAAAGAATTTTCCCCCTTCAAAACTCTATATTCATTATATGCTAAGAAAATTGTTCTCATTTTCTAAATTAATCATTTGTAAATTTCATTTCAGAATTAATTTCATCCGAAATTCAGAAGTTATATCTCCCGATTTCCTGAAAGTTTTGAACAAATATGACCATTTCATTATACTTATGAATGGAAAGTAAGTATTAATTCTTTAGACACACATTATAATCGGATTAAGAACGGTTAAAGGTTTTAGTAGCGATTCTTCTTTGTTACCATTATAAATCAATTAGTACGTGGTGGTGCCATCTGCTGTCGCAATTCAAAGACAAAAACTATTTATATTATAGAATTTAAGTCTTTTATATCTTTACACATTATGCGAATCAGTATTAGAAATACTATTCATTGTATCCAAGTTATTATTATTTTTGTATTTTATTCACTACTTCTATAAATTTAAAAATATACATTAATAATTATCAAAAATTAAAAATATGATAATACGTAAAAAATGAGCCTCTTCAAATTTGAAGCCTCACCATTTTTTTAACACACCAATTCAGACGCGAATTTAATATAATTCTTCATCAGCAATTATTTGAATTTCAAACTATTTTAATTGAAAATTCTTATTCTGGCTGTGTATTAAAATTTATTTGTTCTTTATGAATCGGATTATTTTCCTGGTATTATTTCACTTGAACAATTTAATATAAATCAAACGAGTTGGAATTTTTTTTCCTTTTGGAAGCATTTCTATCTTTTTAAAGAATACTTCTAAGTATCACATATACTTTTTCAACAGTTTCAGTTCTTCAGAGCTCAAAAGCATGAAATATTTCCTGTGAATAAATATTTTATGAGCAATTTAAATGAGTAATTAATATGTTGATATAAGAATTTTATCTAACATTTTTCCTACTACATTTAAACAGATCAGAGTCCTAAAGTAGAATTTAGCTCATAAATTCATTTTCAGTGTCAAATTTTGGAGTGTCTGGAACATAATAAGGAATGTACTGATATTTATCAAAAACTGAAACATCAACTCATCATCATCAATATCAGCTTTAAAATATCTTTTGATAATCTATTATTTTTTGAAGTTAGTTTTCGATGATTTATTTCTATTTGACAAAAAACATATTGATTTTGCACCACCCGTTATAATATAATATTTTTATATTCGGTTTTAAAACCGTAATTTTGTTTAGTTAGTTTTCATTATTTTTAAATACTGTTAACTTAAGAAAAATTTAAAATCCGTAATTAAAAAAATAACATTTAATAATTCTTTTAAAAATTAAAATTTTGATTTAATTCCTTTTATGTAGGTATGTAGATATTAATATCCATAAAAATTTTATTGTGACCATCCAAGGTATGTAGAATAATGTATAGATAATAAGAATATGTAAATAGAAAACATACATAAAATATAAATAATATTATAGATATTAATATAAAAAGAAAGCAGGTTTTTCAAAGTTTATTTCAATTTAAAATTTTATCTATTCAGAACAAGCCTTATTTTTTGGCATCATTATAAGCAATGAATTTTTTCGTTTAATACATATGTAAACAAGCAAAAATAAACTTTCCCGTCACAAAAAATGATCAGCTTTTAAGTATTCGTAATTATTAGTTTTAAAGTTCTGCTTTTTATACTGTCAGAACCAATGCTTTGAAATTTATAATAAATTCTCTTCAAATATCATAATAACGGAATATAATCAAATCAATTAAATGTGAATGATATAAGTATTCAATTTTCAAGAGAGAAGTAACTTTTAAATATTCAGTTTTGTGACTGTTTTTATTATTATTGCTATAGAAATCTAATAAAAATAACACGAAGAATTTAAATCTTCAAAGTTATATGAGTATCTGACTTTCCAAGGTCAAACTTCTACAATTTTAACTCTCTCACATCAAGCTGCAATATTACGTGAAACAGCTGCAACTAAAAAATGAATGCTTACACAGCTAGATTTCTATAAACTTCCGTCTTGAAGCCAAATAAACTTTGAATTAATTTCCGGGCTCTGTTTTTCCTTCTTTCTGCCTTTCTGCGCTAACTGTCTCGCTCTTTAATTATTGTTGGAACAAAGAACTTTTAAAAGTATCTAAACATTGAACTTTTTATTTAATTATAAGAATAAAGCTGTCATTTAAAAAGAACCTAACCAGAAAATTGATATTATATATAACAACTAGTAAAATGCAGCGATGTGTCATTGTGGCTAATAAAGACCAGAATAAATAAATAAAGATGGATAGATTATGTTCCATTGTGAATTTATTTTATTCATCTAATTTGGCATTCATTTCTCAAACACAATACTACAAATTACAATCTTTAATCTCTTTAATTACACTGCGACAAAAATATTTTTTTTGTAATTATACTATTTCGTTTTCAAACAGAATAAACAATAGTTGGTATTTTGCATATAGATCGAATATCTTAACAAGTGAGTTCACATAGCCTGTCTTTAAGGTATTGTCCATAACTTACATCTAAATAGCTTCTGCGTTTTATTTGCTCCGACATTAAGCCAGATAAACGATATTTAAACATAAAGGCGAGGCTTACGAGATATTCCATGTCTAGTCTCATTTAAGAAATTGATAGTTGTGTCAATAAATATCTCACTGCTTAGTGAAAAGATATATTGTTTGTAAATAAGTTGTATTTTATGCATAGTATTTCCAAGTACTATTAAATTTAACAATCGCAAAGAGAATTCTGTTCATACTTTTTTAAAAAATGAAACTTACTCTATTGCGTCATGATTCGTTGTTTACAAAGAATTTTCAAGCAATATTTTACCCTTTGCTATAAATCAGTGTTTAGAACACGTCTGGCTACAGCATTCCATTATGCATTTTATTTAATGAATTAATAAACTTTATAGCTTTTACTCCAGTTGTACTTTTAAATACTAAAGCTTTGTTGGGTTTTTTAAAAATAAATTTTACGAATCTTTTTAACAGTAGCAGTTTGTTTATTGTAACCTTGAGAGTACTGTAATTTATTCTACATTGAAAGACCACGCTTTTCTTTATCATTTATATTTCGCCTTTTCTAATTAATTTTGAATGATTCAACTATTAGTCAATAAAAATAATAAGTTTTTTGGCTTGATGTAGAAAAATAATGTAATAAACTAATTGTAGGTAAGCAATTACTAATTTTCAATTAAAATCAACATTAAAATGAATGTTTTTCGTTACCTTCCTTGCATTCCCTTACTTTCGCTAATAAGGGTGTACTCAATTCTGAGTAAGTTATAAAAAATGGCGGAACTTTAGGATTAAAATATATGCACATGTAGAATCTTATATCCTTATTTATTAATAATAAAGATTAGCATTAAAACACTTCTTAATTAATTTATATTTAACAATATTTGTTATTTTTATTCGAATTTCAGGTTATGAAAAAAATTTCTGCGATATTAAAGCAATTTAAATAACTCTTTAACTGTTAATGAAAATGAAGGAAATATTGCATTTTTGACTGTAGACACTCTTCTATATAAACTGTGGTCGGAGGGAATTCGTTTTATTATTGCGTGTGCCATAGGTAAAAACTGCTGTGGTCGAAACCAGTCACTTCATAGTGTGTAGTAAAGTTATAAACTTTGTTAGCGTGCTTGCGCTGTAAAAATCTGTTCTTGTTGGAAGATTTCTCTCTACATTTTAGATGTTTAATCTTTGTACCAAATTTTATCTGTTATCTCGATGAATTTCGTAGATATCGGATTCACTCGTACAAACTTTCTTAGAATAAATTTCGATCGCAATTTGGTAGAAATTAAAAAACTTAGTACCATATCCATATACTAAGTTTCATCCTTCTAATTTAAACATTTCAGAGTTATTGTGTTCACTGACACAGTTTTTTAAAATGGTTTTTTTTTAAATTCAGGTAAGGTTTAAAACGTAAAGATCCGTTAAAATTTTGAATTCGAACTTTTTGACGATTACAATAGTTCCTCTTCATGCACTTTGTATACGAGAAAATAAAATGGTCATAAATATCAATTAATTAAAGCAGAGAAAGGAAGGAGTTTTAAATTAAACCGGCTGGATAGTCTCCCTTCGACTTTCTCGTATAACAAAATTTGTCGCGTTTTATGCCATTAAGAAAATGCCAAAATGCTATATATAATGCTTTATGCCAAAATACTATAAAGAAAAAAAGAGTATGCATAAGCCGAGATAGCCTAGTTGTTAGAACGTTGCATTCGCATCTCTTGGATTGCTAGTTCGAATCCCGTCGGCCGAAGACTCTCCGTATGTGTGGTCGCTGGTACACGTATAAATCTGTCTTGGTCATAAAGGCTTCTATGTCGAGAGTAATACCATTGGGGGTATTGGTTCAGAGGTGATCGTTTTTTAATTCAGGGCTAAATTATGATCAGTGGATGAGTGAATGAAATGCATGAATGAAGTCCGTCCCGTAAAAAGGGCTGTGACGAGTGAGTAGTTAAGTCGTCTTGGCGACTGAAAAAAAAAACCAGAGTCGCTCATTCGGGCTTAAATCGCTGACAGATATCTACCAGCTGGCTCGTAAAGTAACATAACGCATAAAATATATTTAAACGTCTTTCTGTGGTCAATTGTTCCGAAATTTGGTATAAGTTCGCAATTTTGTTGGCAAGACAACATATTGAATTTTACTAATATAGCTGTTGCCTTTTATAACTATAGCATTCATATGCTTATGTACAGACGGACATAAGTCTTAATTAATTTAATTATTAATTAAAAAAATTTCCTACTTTTACCTTAATTTAACTTTTTGCTATTTGGGTTACATTTTCCGTGTTTTTCAAAATACCATTGCCAAAAATAGTCATATTACGAAAAATATAATCCAAATTTAAATGGTACTTATAAGTACCGTCAGTAGATAAAGGGCTAACACAAATTCTAGTGCCGTGGTGACTTGGTGTAAGGTTTGGAGGGTTTCAGGTTCAAAACTTGATTCCGTCGAGTAAGCGGATGAGACGCGCGTTAAATTCATCGGAGCCAAACGTCTTCTCACTGATGTGGTGTGGAAATTTAGAGAGGGGATGCTTCAGAATGACTCATTATTTGACTGTGGTTCAAAATTATAAGGTCCTTCCCAAAATAGCCCTAGTGTTGCTTTATAATGGGACGTTAATATAAACGTTTAAAGCAGGACGTTAAAATGACTAAACTAAGCTAAACGTAACAGAAACTCGCTTTTGGACAGGAAGGTGTTTTTCTGAGATAATCTTATCTTCTAAACGGAATTTCAGATTTGTAATCTAAACTTACGTCTCGGCAGTACTGAATATGCTGTTTTAACCTTTTCATGGTCCATTTATTTCTCTTTTGAATTTCTCCCCACTTTTTATGTTTCATCAACAATTAAACAATAGCATTTAAGGGAATATATTTTATTTTACAGAATTTTATGCGATTATTAAAATTTCAGAGGTAAGAAGTATACTTTCTGAGGAACCATTTACAATATTAAAAAAAGAAAAAGATTAATTTAATAGTGATTATCTGTCATGAAAAGACGGGAAGCATGTTGCAATTTACAAGGTTATTTCACATTCTGTAGACATGTAGGGGGTCCTTTTTTGCCCCTTTGTATTTCCAGAAGTATATTTTGTAAGATCATGTATACAGGAAGTAATCTTCCCAAGGCCACGAAAGGATTAAAAGGTGTTTATAAAGGTGAAAAATGGCTATACGGAAAGCCGTAGAGTGACCATAGCTTTCTTTTCATAGCCGTAGAGTGACCA
>JAOUZG010008446.1:616721-644357 GCA_026289955.1 Argiope argentata
AGCCGTAGAGTGACCATAGCTTTCTTTTCATAGCCGTAGAGTGACCATAGCTTTCTTTTCATTTTCAAAATTATTTGGTAATATCCGCAGGCGTGTAAATATACAATGCCACAAACCATGCTCAAATGGCAGTTTTATGATACAATAGCATAGCCAACTTTAAAATATTTCGTGTTCCAACTTACGGTAAAAAGTTCGTGCCTCTATCTAACGATTAGAACTGAAAATTCTTTCTTTCATGGGTTTTTTATGCATTCTTTTGGCATACATAATAACAAAACTGTACTCTATTTGAATTAACCCGATAATCTATTGTGATTTAATCTTTATAATTAGTGCAATCAAAAGAGAAAGAAACAAAGACTATCTAGTAGAATTGCTATCACCTCCCAGTTATGCACATTTATCATCTGTGATTACTGTTCGTCATAAACAGCGTAGACAAGGCAGCTTGTTTACGCAGCCTCGAGGAAATGAAATGCACAATCAGTAACAAAATACAAAAGGTTGTTTCCAAATACACAATAAAAATATGTAATTAAGTTCAAATAATGAATTATCTTTAATTTCTCGTGTACGAAGTATACAAAGAGAGAATATTGAAATTGTAAAATAATAATAACATTAATAATAATAATAAATAATAAAATAAAAACCTTTCATGTTTTGACTAATTTTTTCATTTCAAAAGTCTGATCCAGAAAAAAATATTTTTGTTTTCATATTTGCTTGTGAAAAACTCAGAAGGAGGAAATTTGGTACGTGGTCTTCTAACTCCAAATTTGAAGATTTCTATGAAATTTTGAACGAAATTAGTCGAAGGGAATTCTGTCTACCTCTCCACATGCACATGAACACGAAACTCAGAAACACCAAGATCTAGATAAAATTTGGATATAATTTTATCATCACATTGTAGATTTGCATTAAATTCTGGACTAAATCCTTTAAGAATGTCAGTTGTCCAGATGTCTGTCTGTTTAATTGTATGGATGTGATCTGAACAACTAAAAACGTAACAAATTAAATAAATGAAATTTAGTAAGCCATTTTATGACCAAAATATTAGATATGTATTGAAATTTGGCTTTAATCTATAAAAAAGATGGCACTCAAAATTTATACCATATTTTCTCATTATACTATGAAACGGAAAATGTTATATCTTGAGACACAACAAGCTAAAGCCAGTTAATGGAAAGAGACCCACTATTGTAGGTTTACCATTACCTTGGAGGGTTTGCTTTTTTCACTCTTCATCTTTATAATTGTGATATTTTCAGGGGATTTTTACTTTTATAAAGAGAACCGAAAATAAGGCACCAAATTCTCTAAGTATACTAGAAAATCGAGGAACGTTTCTCGGTGTTGCCCAATGATTTTATTGGCTTTCCAACCATATCTTTTAGACGATAGAAAAATTTTAATCTGTAGTTTTACTATTCTTTCGATGCACCGAATGTTAAAAGGCTGACACCGTTTAAAAGTTATTTAAAAAATTCATTGAAATGGTGTGTAAAGTTTGGAATAAAGGCATTTGCTTCAGTGTCATGCTAATCATTAACTCTTTAAACCCTTTAACTCGTTTTTTTTCTAACAAACCAACGAAAATGCACTATATTTTTCATTCGCCTAAGAATCTATACAATATTAATATTTTTGTTTTATGTGTCATGTTTGCGTCAAGTTATAGTATCAATGAATGTTTTAATTTTACCTCATAAATCTGCGAAGTGATAATTTGTTGTTCGTATGATATACTGGCTAAGTATACGAATGTTACTATACTCAGAATACGGTTAAGAGTTTAATCCTTCTCACTCCGAAAAATAATTAGATGCAAAATCATTCACCTAATACAAAGATTTGTTTATTGCTATGAAAAATAAATATATATAATTCTTTTAAGTCGAATTTCTTTGAAAAATTAATCTACATCTCTTAAGCATTATGTAACCTTTTTAACAATTTGAAAAATGAATAAATAAAACATCAAAATGATGCACCGTCTTGAATGGTGCCTCAGAAGCATTATCGGAGTGCGAAGGGTTAAAATATAGTTCAATGTTATGAAGTCTATAGCCAATATTTCTTAATTTGAAATTATAAATTTGAAAAATGAATAAATGAAATGTCAAAATGATGCACCGATTTGAATGATGCCTCAGAGGTAACATCGGAGTGCGATGGGTTAAAATATAGTTCAAGGTTATGAAGCCTATAGCCAGTATTTATCTCAAAACAGAACCTTATGGGTCTGTCCCTAATACTTGACAAATGACATTAATCTAACTGATCAATCAAATTTTATTTAAGTTTTTTCATTATACCGACAAAAGTTTTTTGCTGCTAGAAAATTATAATATTTATACTATCTTCTACGGGAACTGTCAATCTACGTTAAAGCTCCAGATATGCTGACAGACACCAACCCTTTAGCGACGAATTCCTCTAACCATTCGGAGCAGATCAAAAGTAGTACAGCATGCATTCAAAGCTAAACCGCAAGTCAGAGTTGCATTTCTAATTTTTCTCCGAGAGCATCTGTTACGAAAAGGGAGGACAAGTTGATGCTAGTTTGCATAAACTATGGAAACGAATTGGCATCATTTATCATGAACGACTTCCACGGGAGTTGATCTTGTGTAGATGAGTCTCCGCGAGCCATGTCGAACCCTCATTTTTGATCTTTCAGCCGGTGGCCTTGACCAACGAGACGCATAATGTGAATACGGAAAAGTATGAAATATTAATGAGAGGGATGTGCAAAGCGATAAGAATTTCGGTAGTCGTGTTGGGTTCATACATGACGTGATGAAAGTTTAAATCGAAATAGGACTGAGGCAAAATTCCTCTGATCATGTGATAAGGGGTCGTGAAGTTACCTGAATTATTCCTCGCTAAACTTTTCATTAAACTTAAGGTTCAAGGGCATATGACCTGTATATGGCTGTTACCTCCGTTTTGCAAATTCAAGAGTGATTGTTATTAGATACTAAATTGCCTTCTGTTTAGGTTTGTAAAACAACTGTGAGCGGTGACAAACAAAATGATGGATGCATTTGAAGGCTGAGATTGATGTTCTATTCTTCAGGCTCTCTTTCCTTGTCTGTAACGATAAACTTGGAGATACATTCTAAGAATACAAGAGAAAACTTAATTTGAATGTAGATTTAGCAAAAAGATCTTGTTCAGATCTTGTCATAGATTTGCATGAACATGATGAGCTTTAAAATTTTTCGTTCCAATTGAGAGCAGCTGCTCTTCAAAACTGAAAGGGGAGCGGACGGATATCAGACAGAAATCTGCACGTGCCTGGTAGGCCTTCAAAAATACGAGTAAATTCAAACCTAATTATTACTGCGCATACGGGTTGGATCGGGCCATCAATTTTTGATATTTTGGAGGTTGGAGTAAGATTAAATCATTTTATATAAATCAGTGCTTCTTAAAATGTCGGTCATGACACCACATGGTGTCACGAAGAAGAATATTGCTGTATCTGGAATTCCGACAGAATATATATTTTTTACTTTTTTAAAAATTTAGAAGACATAGAAATATTACAAAAATTGTCATCATCTAAAATCTAACTAAAATCTTTGACCAATATGCACGGACAAGTTGGAGTCAATTCACGTCTAATTAGTGCTGTGGATAATGGTTGGATTGGACGGACAGCTTTTGATATTTCAGAAGAAGTAAAATAAAGTATTTTTATATAAATTATGGCATTTTTAATATCGGTCGTGACATCCCATGATGTCACGAAGAACAATCGTGTTGTTTCCAAAATTCTGAACAGGATATTATTCTTTTAATTTCTTAAAAATTTAGAAGTAGAAAAATTTCAGAAAATCAGCACTATATAAAATGTAATTGAATTCTGTTTCCGATAGGCCCGAAGAAGTCGTAGTCTATTCAAGTCTAAATGCTGCTGTACAAACGAGTTGTATCGGACAGACGTTTTTTTATATTTCCTTGGAAGGTATAAAAGTGAAATGATTTTATTTAAACCAGTGCCTCTAAAAATGTCGGTCGTGATCCCACATGGTGTTACGAAAAACAATATCGCTGCTTCTGAAATTCTGACATGATATTTATGTTTTTAAACTTCTTAAAACTATAAGTAGAAATATTTCAGAAAATCGCAATGGAAAAGTTGGAGTCAATTCAGGTCTTATTAGTGCTGCGCATATAAATTGGATCGGACTCACAATTTTTGATACTTTAGAGGTAGGAATATGATAAATATTTTTATTTAAATAAATGCTTCTAGACTGTCAATTGGGACTATATTTTGAGTAAAGAAAAATAAACATTTCAGTACTCTGATAACATCTTATTCTTTTAATTTTTTTCAAAATTTGCAAATAAAATAACTTTAAAAATATGTCTTGCATTAAAAATTTTCATTCAAATATTCTACATTATTTAGTAATAATTAAATTTCTTATTTTATTTATTTTAAAACTTAGAAAAACTATTAAAAATTTTAACCAAGAGGAATCATCAAAATTTTTAAGTAAGGTCATTCCGGAAAATGATTCTGAAATTCGAAAATTTTTAGAAAACTTCATTTAAGAAAAATAGTTTAAACATTATTTATGATATTAACAAGAACCACAGATTAACATATTTTCATGATTTTTTATGTATATAAGTAATAAGAATTTTTTTAAAATTTATCTGTTATTCATCTTCTTATTTTAATTTTTTACTTTGTCTTTTTATATAATTTTTTACATTTAAAATTTTTTAAATTTTTTTCACACTTTTAATTTTTTTATATTTATAATTTATCTTTTTATAATTTTTTTATATTTATAATTTATCTTTTTATAATTTTTTTACATTTTTAATTTATTTATCATTTTATTATTTTTTTAATATTTAATTTATTTGCCTTTTTATTTTATTATTCGCTTTATTTATCTTATTTAAATTTCTTTCGCTCTATTTATTTTATTTATTTATATTTTTTTATTTATTTGTCTTCTTATTTTTCACTTTATTTTTTATTAAAATTTTTGCACGCTATTTATTTATCTTTTTATTTTATTTTTTTACTTTATTTGTCCTTTTATTTTATTTTTTAGTTTATTTATTTTTATTTTTGTACTTTATTTATCTATCCATTTATTTATAACATTTTGCAAAAGATTCAACAAAACAAAGGCTTAACTTCAATCTAGGAAAGTAAAATTACAAACATCTCTATCTTTTAGAAACACCTTCAAAAGTTACCGCATGCTAGATTCTATTAATATTACCTTTTGATACCTGAATATCATAATAACGGTTATCTACATATGTAACAGGACAACTTTTCCAGCTCGCCCCCTAGCGGTCACTTCCCAAAACTTCAGTCTGTGTTCTGGAGTCATGGAGTAAACATGATGTTTTCCCCCGATTACTATATTTTTAACTAATTGTTTGTATTAATCGTATGTCAGTGTATTGTGATTTGTGTGTTATGTCCTTTAATGTTTATTAAAAAGATTTATGTAAATTTAGCTTCTTCCTTTAAGAGTTCTGTTTTTCCCTAGCAGGAATAGCTTTTGGCGCCCAATGGTAACTAGTCTTGTTTACGGCTACAAAAAATGGCTCCCCAACGCGCGGCCCGAACGTTTTTCACCCCACTGTAAACATCCATGTTTAGACTCCAGAGCAGAGGCTCGCTTTCCTTTTCAGGTTATTATTGCAAATTCATCCTGTAATTTTCGCAATTCAATCCTGAATTCTTTGCTATTTCCGTCCTGGAATTGATGCATACAAACCTTCATCCCGAAGCTGTGTTTTGTTTGGTGATAAATCTTCAACCGAAGTTAGTTTCTTAGCGAAGAGTGTAAGTAACTTTTCATTTTATTGTCGTCAATCCTGACGCGTATTGAATTGTGAATGAGTACTGAAGAATTATTACAAATATTATTTATGCTTTGTTTAATATCGTATTCATAAGCAATTTATAAGAGGAAAAAAATATTTTTTCCTTTTAGATTTTTTTAGTTTACTTTTTTTTAAAATTTTTAGTTTACTTTTATAAAATTCTATATCGTATCAACGTCAATCCTGATGTAAATAAAGTTATGAATATTTGTTGTTGAAGAGTTAGTATAAATAGCATTGATGCTTATTTGCGTTTATAAAAGTAGAAAGAACCAGTGTTTTCATTAAATATTTCCGACCGGAAGTGACTGGTGAAATTATTTCTGCTTTCTCTCTCTCTCTCTTCTTTTACGAGCAAATGAATTTTTAAGTAGATTAAAATTTTGAAAGTGTTCATCGGAAATAAAAAGCATTCTTTTAATTTGTGAATTGAGTATACCGGTCATATTAAATTGAAACTAATCATATATGTTCAAGAAGTGCTGCTGAGTTTTGTTTTTAGAAGAAAATACTAATACATATTCAGTTATTGTGTAATTTTATTTTTGATTATATGTGTTTTCGGAGGGATTTCTAACATTTTGAATAGAAGAGTTTTATTTCTTTTTAATTTCAAATATTTCATTGTTGTATTTTATTGCATAAATATAGCGTTTTAATATTATTTCTGCATGGTATTATTATGTAATTTATAATAGTATAAAACATAGTTGAAATCTTATTTAAATACAGGCAAATTTCATTACTTTCTAAATGATAAAACTTGAAATTGCATTCTTATTTTATTGTAGTAAATTATAAGTTTTAACTTTTCCTTGATATTCAGTGAAAACTTTTAATTATATTTTGTCTTGTCAAATTTATGCTTATATACAATTTTTTTTAACTCTATAAAGTATTTGAGATCATTTTTTTCTTGCAATTGATTTACGATAGGAAGTAAAAATTTGTTTAAGTGTAAATAAATTTTTGTACTGAGAGTAAATAGATAAATATTTGCTTATCAATTATACTTTTGCAATTGACTGCACTGTAAAAGAACTTATGATAATTTAAGGCATTTGGTTGCCTCCAGATAAGAACTCATTTATACTCCTTCTCTGGTTCCACTTTGATTCATTCACACCATGGCTTTCCTGGCTCAGTGCACAATAGATGATCTAAAAGCTCTAGCAATGGATCTTGGAATCGAAGTGAGAAGCGATATGACGTTCTTAAGAATAAAAGACCTCATTACTAAAAGTACATCATATGATACTAATTTCTGTAAAACTCGTCTTGCTTTTATACAAAAGAAAGCAGAAGAGGAAAAAGCTGTCGAAGCTCAACGCGTCGAAAGGGAACGTGCTTTTGAGTTAGAAAAATTGAAAATTCAACTTGAAATGCAAACAATTTCTCAAAAGGAGACAGTTCTAGAAACTGATCAGCATAGAATGGATATTACAAAAGTTGTCCCAAGATTTAACCCAAAAGAAGATGAAATAGGGCTCTATTTGACAATATTTGAACGTCAATTAAGATTCTTAAGCATTCCAGAATCAAAATGGATTCCTTATTTGATAAGCTCATTGCCTATTGAAATAGCACAGCTTATTGCGAGAGAAGACGAGGAAGATTCACAAAATTACCGTAAAATTAAAGAAATGCTTCTTAAACGATACCGATTAACTGCGGATCGTTTCCGACTGTTATTTTCTCAACATAAGAAGAGCCCAGATACAACTTGGAGAGATTTCTACTTTGAAATATCAGCATATTTTGAGGGTTGGATCACAGAACTTAACATTAAAGACTTTGAACAGCTTAAAAGTCTAATCATTAGCGACCAAATTAAGAAAAAAGCCCCACCTGATCTTAAGGAACATTTTCTTGATTCATGGGCCAATTGGAACCAGCCTTTAGAACTAGCAGAGAAATTGGATTCCTATGAAAATAACCGCCAAGGTTCTAAGAAACTGTCAACTTCACATAACAAACAAAATTTTAGAAGTGACTTCGCAGTAACAGAGAGAAGGTCTAAGTTCCCTACCATATCAAGAGAAGACAAACAGGAAAAGACAGCGAGAAATGTATTCTCCAGGAAGACAAACTCTATCCCAGAAAGAAGAGCTGTCCAATGTTATGGATGTGGAACACCGGGTTATATACAATCTAAGTGTCCTACCTGCTCAGCTTCTAAAAGTGAAGTTAAAGCGTCTGTAAACAGAATGGATTTATTTACTCTTGAATCTGTAATATCGCCTAAGAGTTTGATTGTTCTCAAAATTTGTGGAGTAGAATCTGCTGTATGTGCCGATACTGGTGCATCTCACTCTATTGCTGGAGAAAAGTTGTTCCATATGCTACAAAGCAAAAAAGTAAAATTTGAATCCAAGACGTTTTCTTTGACACTGGCTGATGGAACACAGAGAAACGTAGCTGCCTTGACTGCGATTGTAAATCTTGAGGTCGAAGGTAAGGTGATACCGACAGAATTACTTGTTTTACCGGAAGCAAAGGGAAACAGAACACTCCTAGGGACAGATTTTCTCCAGTCTGCTGGAATTGTTCTTGATGTTCCCAATGGTAAATGGCATTTTTGTGAAAAACCTCAGATCCAGTATTCTTTTTACAAGGTACCTCCCAACAATGAAAATTGCTTTGTTGCCGAATCCAAAGAAAAGATTCCTGAACTGTCCAGTTCCAGTCAAGCTCCCGAAACTTCGTCTAATATAAATCTTCGAAGTGACGAGGGTAGGCATCTAACAAAAGAACAACGTGACCAGTTAAACAGCGTACTACAAGAGTACAAGAGTTGCTTCGAACCAGGGGGAGAACCAACGCCGTTTTGTGAACACCGTATAAATACTGGAAATAATCCACCGGTTGCAGAACCACCTTATCGCATGAATCCTGCGAAAAAGGAATTGCTAAAAAAAGAATTGGACACTCTCTTGTCTGACGGTATAATTGAAGAATGTGAATCCCCGTATGCCAGCCCTGTCGTACTGGTTTCTAAACCTAATGGTAGTATGAGACTTTGTGTGGACTTTCGCAAACTTAACGCTATTACTGTTGCGGACACGTATCCCCTACCACGCATGGACGATTTGCTCACAGAAGCTAAGTCAACCACTTATATGTCAACTATGGATCTCAAATCGGGATATCATCAAATAAAAGTGCATGAAGCTGATCAAGACAAAACAGCTTTCATTTGCCCATTTGGAACGTACAAATATTTGCGCATGCCTTTTGGACTACGAAATGCACCTGCAACATTTCAACGCCTGATCGACAAATTTATAACAGGTCTAAAGAATGTTTTTGCTCTATCTTATTTAGATGACATTATTATTTTATCAGAGACTTTTGATAAACATCTGAGCGACTTACGAGCTGCTCTTGAAAGACTTTCTTTGTTTAAACTACATGCGAACAGAGAAAAATGCCATTTCGCTTGTGATCGCGTAAAATATTTAGGTCACTGGATAACATCAAATGGAATAGAAGTTGATCAGGAGAAAGTATCCGCAATTCAAAAAATTCCTGTTCCAACTAATGTGAAAGAAGTCCAGTCCTTCTTGCAAACTTGCTCATGGTTTAGAAGATATGTTCCAAACTTCGCAAATATTGCAAGGCCTCTTAGCAATCTTACTAAAAAGAATGTACAATGGATTTGGGGTCCTGAACAACAAGAAGCATTTGAAACCTTGAAGAAAAGATTAATGACACCTCCCGTGTTAAAACAACCAGATGGATCAAAGCCATTTCGTATCCGAACAGATGCTAGCAGTTATGCTCTTGGAGCTGTCCTTACCCAAGGAGAAGGTCCAGAGGAGCATGTTATTGAATATGCCAGTCGTCTTCTTATTCCAGCTGAGCAGAATTATTCAACTACAGAAAGAGAAGCACTTGCAGTAGTTTGGGCTCTTGAGAAATTTCGTGGTTATGTCGAAAACCAAGAAATTACAATAGCAACTGACCACCAGCCTTTAAAATGGCTTATGAGCATCAAGTCGCCATCAGGTCGTTTGGCAAGATGGGCACTTCAGATCCAATCTTTTAATCCCAAAATCGAATATACGCCTGGTAAGTCAAATGTCCTTGCAGACATGTTGTCTAGGCCTACTAATTTAAATGAAGATGTCCCTTGTGACGTATTTGCAGTATCAGCTGATTTCCCAGTAAGAGGGCCAAGAGACATCCGAGAAGAACAGTTGAAAGACGAAGAATTAAAGAAGATAATTGACTGCTTTGAAAGTAGTTCAAAAGATGAGAATTTTGCTAACTGGACAAGCCGAGGTTATTTAATGAACCAAGGTATTCTGTATCGCTATTCACCCTAAGTAGAAACAGAAGAAGCACAACTCGTAGTTCCTGTTCAGGAAAGAGAGAGAGTTTTGCAAGAGTACCATGATGCTCCAACAGCTGGACACTATGGGGCAGAAGGGACTTACAATAAAGTCGCCTGCCGATACTATTTTCCAGGAATGCGGAAATATATTGCGGAATATGTTAGAAATTGTCCGGATTGTAATCGTTATAAACCGAGTAATCAAAAGCCAGCCGGTCTTCTGAGAACTCCAGTATATGCACAGAGATTTGAAACTCTTGCTATTGATTTGTTTGGTCCTCTTCCTGAGACCTCAACTGGTAAGAAGTGGATTTTTCTCGTAGAAGATACCAGTACAAAATGGGTGGAGTTGTTTGCTCTTAAAGAAGCAACATCAGTAAACTGCGCAAAAACCTTAGTCGAAGAAGTATTCCTAAGATTTGGACTTCCACGTAGACTTATCAGTGATAATGGTTCACAATTTGTCAGTGCTGTAATGCAACAAACTTGCAATTTTCTTGGCATCAAGCAAGACCTTATTCCTCTGTATCATCCCCAATCCAACCCATCCGAACGTAAAAATAGAAATCTCAAACCCCGACTTGCCATACTAGTCAGAGATGAACACGACACTTGGGATGAAAAACTACCAATGATTCGCTTCGCACTAAACACTGCCAAATGTGAAACAACCGATCACACAGCAGCTTATTTGCAATTTGGTAGAGAATTAAGAACAACAGATGATGTCACACACGACTTAAGAGCCCTGATTGACAATGATAATTTCGTAGCTGAGATAACCCCATATCTCAAACGGTTTGCTCGTTTAACTGCAGAGATTAAAGATCACGTCGAGCAAAAGCAAGACAAGCGTAAAGCTTATTACGATCGTCGACGACGACAAGTTTTCCACATGCCAGGTGATCTAGTATGGGTGACATTGCATCCTGTTAGCAAGTCACAAAATAAGAAAAGTCGCAAATTTATGCCCAAGCGGGAAGGACCTTATTTAGTGGTTACTAATCGTTCACCTACTACGTATGACATTGCTGACCCAGCAAAGCCAAATGAAGTCCTTGGGACTTACCACAGCTCAGCCTTACGAGCCTATGAACTTCCAGTCGCTAGAGACAGTGGAACGTAGTACCTCTCCGGAGACGTGGCAGACCAAAGAAGTTATGTGCTGACTCTTCGCCGAGACGTCGTGCGAGCCAGAGGGGGAGTCTGTAACAGGACAACTTTTCCAGCTCGCCCCCTAGCGGTCACTTCCCAAAACTTCAGTCTGTGTTCTGGAGTCATGGAGTAAACATGATGTTTTCCCCCGATTACTATATTTTTAACTAATTGTTTGTATTAATCGTATGTCAGTGTATTGTGATTTGTGTGTTATGTCCTTTAATGTTTATTAAAAAGATTTATGTAAATTTAGCTTCTTCCTTTAAGAGTTCTGTTTTTCCCTAGCAGGAATAGCTTTTGGCGCCCAATGGTAACTAGTCTTGTTTACGGCTACACATACAGGAACATTTTCCATTTTAGTACGAAAACAATTTGCAGTTTAATTTCTTTTTATTTTGATATAAATTCTGATAAAGATATATAGCCATAATGAAGGACTTAACCTCTCTATTTCTATTCAAATCACTTTTTTTTTTGTTTTTTTTAACAGAAGTGTGAATCCCTTTTCCCCGTCTTCATGCATTTGAAAGTTTTCAATTTGAAACTGAACGGTTGAAATTTAATTTTAGTTTTGAATGTCTGATGTTTAGAATGTTGATACTTAAATATTAATAAAACTTTTGATATTTGTTGATAAAATACATTTTTTTAAAAAAAGGGTCTTTTAACGCTTTTTCATTCGCGATGTCATTTTGCCTTTCAAAATATTATGCTACTCCACCTAAGAGAAAAATATTTTTTGCTCTCCAGTTATCGAATAATATAAAAAATAATTTATATCATAGAAAAAAATACAATGAAACATGAATTAAAAAGAAACAGAAAAAGATTTAATAATATATATTTCAATGCTAAATATAATATTTAAAATCAAAACGACTTTTCTGTTTGCTTTTATTTTTACTGGGTAATGTCATAGATTTTTACAAAGGCAATTTCTTAGTCTCCAAAATTGATACATTCGAACCCAATATGGATCGGTCTCCGACAAAAGCACTCGTATTTTAGGCTCCAAAATTGACGCATTCGAACCCAATTTGCATCGATCACCATGGTTTATGAAGTGTTGGTTTAAATATAAATAGTGTCTTTTTAAAGATGTAATGGATAATTATTAATTGTATTTTTTCTATTAAGAACTTCTGTGTCATTTACTTATTTTATTACCCCTCTCATTGATGACGGGGAGTATTTCCTTAGGCATGGGCTGTACCGTGGCCGGTGATGGCCCTTAGGACTCAACCACAGTTCCTGTCAGTAATGCTGTAGAGGTGGTTTGGCCATTCTGGCTTTATCTTCGGGGGGATCGGAGAATCAGTCTATGACTTACTTATTTTATTAATTCATCTGACAATCTTAGTGTTCTCGAAAAGAGCTTTAATATCATTTATTTTCATTTCATGATATAATTTGTTTACACGGGAGGAAATATATACATTTAACCTTAAACATGCGACTTATTTTAAAAACAAATCGTAATATTCATAATTTGTATGAAATACTGGGGTCTAAGTTTAATAAGTAATACCATACTTTTTATTAACAGCTAGGCCATTGAGTATTTTTATTTGAGTATGATATTTTCTTTTCGAATTTGTAAATTAACATTAAATAGCTCATAACGTAAATTAGAAATTGAACATTTTCATAGTATTTGCATCCAGAAGGCTTAATAAATCGTCTATTTATGCAGCTTATCAACTTTTTTACTATCCAAAAAACAGTTAATATATATATATTTTAATATTTAGAATGAAATTCTGAAATAGTATTTAATTATTTGGTGATTTCTCCTTTGACTTTCTGATTTTATATCTCTTCTTAGAGAACTCACTTATAGATCCCGAGATCTAATTATTTAAAACCGAGCATAAATTTAATGTTTACATGTGGAAAATTCATGTCTGAAAGGATTTTTAAAGGAAACTGAGTCTTAGAAATTAATTAATTACATTTTATGAGCTATTTTAAGTTAATAAAAAACATTAGCACCCTCCTCCGTAGTTTTGCCTTTGTTAAGACTAAGTTTTGAATTTTGTGTAACAGATTACTGAACGTAATCAAAAGCTCTCGTGAAGCTCCTAAAATAAATTCGTCCTCTGTATTTTAGTACAGTTTTTAAAATATCCCTCTTTTATTCATTAAAAAAAAAAACAATTTACTAAACATGCTTTGTTTCAAGAAAGAAGTAGGCTGTGAAATTTTCTTTCCCGAAGTAAAACCTGCAAACTGTCTATTTTTTTAAAAAAAAGATTTTGCATTGTCTATTCTGTCCAGTGAAAAGTCGTCCAGAGAGTGTTGCTCAACTCCGGAAGCCCGTCGTGGTCTAGTGGTTGAAGCGCTTGCCTGCTTTTTGAGAAGAGTAATAATTCGACTGACCTTGAGAAAACCAGGGTGTCAAACTGTACGATCTAGGCTTCGAAATGTTTCATGCATTTTCTTTCTTAGACCTTTCCCTCAAGAAATTGAATTTGAGAACTTACTCCCGGACTTTTTTAAAAGTATAATTAAACTAATTATACTGCTTTAAATAGTAATTCTATGTTAGGTAGTAAAGAACTGGCACCTTTATAGCCATGCAAATCAAATGCCGGATATAATACAGCTAAAACTACTTAACAATCTTATAGACTCTCAGTATAATATCCAAATAGACATAAAACATTGTTAATTAATACAAATAAAAGTATAATCACTCTAATTCTAATGTTTTAAACAATAATTGTATGTTAGATGCGGATGAACTTGCATCTTTATAACCATGGAAGTCAAATTCCGGATATAATGGCAGCTAAAACTACATAATAATTTAGACTCTCAGTATCATATCCAAATAGATTGAAAACATTGTTAATTAATAATTTTTAATTTCCCCTCTTATCTCTGTTACATATTTGAATAGTAGCGTTGTTACTCTTTTATGCCGAAGTATTCATTTCTTGCAAGCTCATCTGACTACAATGGCCATTCCAAAATTGTCCTTGGGCAGTTTCAAATCAAGACATTAATCTTATTAGTTAAACTACCTCCTGCTCACGAGATATGCATATTATATAAACCAAGACAATTTAAAATGAAAGTGATACATAATATATGTACATACGAGTGAATAAAAGTGAATTACTTATAATTTTTCATTTATCTTTTAAGAAGATGCACGCTTTATTCGTTATTAAGGGGAATGGACTAGAGATAAATTTTAATTTTTTAGCTTATTTTGTTTTTGAATGTGACATCAATTTTTAAAATGATTAATTAATTAATTGATTAATTTCAAATGAAAAAAATCACAACTTAAAGCTCAAAAATTAAGCAGAACTACAGTCCGACTAAAATAAGGCAAGATTATAGGCCAAACTTATGTTTTTTTTATTTCATTTAAGCTAGGGAAGTATCAATGAATTTTTACTGTTTAAACTTCTAAATAGATATTCAAAAGAAAACTTCACAATATCGAATTTCTGAAACATTTACTGCTTTATATTTAAGATTGATCCATTTTTTTTTTAACTTTCTTATATTTTCAACATTCCATTTTTTCACAGAAATAGATTTAAAAAAAGAGGAATTTAATCAATTGAGTATCATTTCCATATAGGGTAGAGAGAAAAAAAACGAATTTTCAGCTGGTGCCTAGCAAAAATCAGGTTAGGTCTCTACTTATTAAATAATGTTATCATATAAGTTATGATATAAAATGTAGGTAGCGTTTTATAGATTAAAGAACGTAAATTAAAGTCAGTCATTAAATTAAATAGCTTTAAAATCAAAAGATAATTACTTTTATTATTGGTATTACCTTTATTAAATTACCTTTGAACTCCAGAGATTAATTAAAGAATAGGTGTTTCAACATACACGAGGTCAGTAAAAGTAATTAAAAAATTGCTTGAATGAAAACAAACGCTACCGAGAAAATAAAATTTAGTCATGAATAATAGTTAAGAGTATGGTTTGTTGCGGAAATTGTTTCATGAAACACAAACAGATTAATTTTCTGTATCAGATAACATGAACATTCTCCGTCTGCGATTGAAAATCCAGCATGGGACTATTTTATTCCTCATTAAAAATGACTGCTGAATTCGCAAATTGCCTCACTCGCGTGGGAAGAGTAGCCGCGTTGATGCTTTCTGTCTGCTACGACTAGAATCACGCAAAAGTGATTCCCATGTAAGAGGCCTTTCGATAAAAAGGGATAGCATGAGTTTGATCCGTCTATATCTGATTACTCTTCCTCCATTGCGTAATTGAAAACCGAGAGAGATCGGGTAATATTTTAATTGCACCGACTGTGTATTTATATATCTCGCTGATCGCCTTCTTCTTTTGTTCGAGAAGCAAACGTTCGTACTAACTTATCGTCTCCATTCTTCAGTCGATCGGGGTAGTCACGGACGAATCATAAATTATCATTGACCTCCTAATTGGGAAATGGCTTTTTACCCATTAACTCGCTCATTAATCTCTAAGTGCGCTTTCCATGAGGACACTGCCTTCAGAGGTCATTGATTTTCCAGAGCTCGTGATTTCCTCCCTTTGCCCTGTGGCTAAAAACGACACAGAGGGTTGCGACGTCCTTTGGCTTTGACAACTGGAGGCACAGAGCGATGAAATGAGGACGCTTTTGACGCCTCGAAATAGAGTAACGAGTGACACCCGTAAAGCGTCGAAAGGATTGCATGTCTTGTCCCTGTTAGCGTCACCTACCGGCATTTTCTGGCAGTAAATGGGATGAAACTGTCACTAGCTACGCTATTAAACCCAATGCGATATACATCTGTCCAGTAAAAAACTCCGCCGACTAGATGCAAAGCATCTGGTAGTTAATGGGGTCGTTTAGACTCTAAACTCTCTTGTTTATTTGTCTATCGTTCAAAGGTTAATTATTGGTTCAGAAGTGAATAGAGAAACAAAAAAAGGTTGGCGATATTTATTGCTCCGTAAAAATGGACTTTTGACACAGATGCGTTGAAACATTTGCATTTGTCGAAACTCGCAGGTGCAAAAAGAGGATTTACACATAACAGTAATCATATGATCCTTCTAGCGAGATTCTATTTTCTATTAAGATACATGGCGGCATAAACTCTTCTTTCCCGGATGTGGCTTCAAAGGACGGCGTCGTTAAAATAGACCATGAAGTCGGAAGAGCTGTAACAGGAGAGATTAAGAGAGTTACAGAATTTTGCATTTCTTAACAAACAAAGCGGCTTATCTATATCATCTGCTCGCAGTTAACATTCTTGCAGGCAATAACAACGATAGAGACACCTCTTTTTAAGAGCTTTCATAAAACATAATGAAAAGAAGACCTAACTTGTAAATACGGAAGGATATAAATATGGATGGCATAACACTCGAAAAAGAGTTAATGATGCATTTGTGATGTATTGTTTTTCATTTGGAATGTTACAAATTTGTAATGGTTGCTTAATTTCAAAGGAAATTCAAGTTTTTACTGTATATCAAAATATGAAAGCATTTTTATTTTTAGGGAGAATTTTCATTACGAATGGACTTGTTTTTCACTGTGAGATATTTGTTCTCATATATACACTCTGAAGCTAATTTTAACTATTCAAAAAACTGAAAAAGAACTGATAATATTATACTTCTAAATATATATAGTTTAATTCTTGTTTTCTTTACCGAAGATAAGTTTGCAAAATTTTATTAAAAATGTGTAGCTTTTGAAAAATGTGATCCTAATTTAATCCGAAAGAAAGAACAGATTATACGAAAATTGTATCATTTCCGCTTTACAAATAATAAATACATTCTTCCAAATTTAGAATTATCTGTTTTAAAATAAACCCGTTCAATCAAAACCTTATTAAATATTCTAAAAAGTTTTATTCTCATATGATATATAATTAAAAATTCGGTACGAAATTTATTCCTAAAAATTTAATGAAGTTTACATGTGGAATAGAAAATTAGGTTGTGGTATAGACTAGAACAAGTTGCAATTATAGTCAATATACAGACAAGAATAAGTTGCAATTATAGTATGTTTACAGACTAGAATAAGTTGCAATTCTAGTAAAATACAAAATTTTGCTTATTTGAAGCCTTGCTATATCATTAGAAATAAAGGAAAGATTCAAAGGTAATTTTTAAGTAAGTCCAAGTCATCGATATTCTTAAAATTTTGCATGCAATGTGACCTGAAGGGCATAGAAATATTCGAAAAAGAAAGAAAGTATAGGAAGAGAATCACACACAGCTTTTAAAACTTTAAAACGGGACTTCCCCGGTTTTCTGGTATTCAACTAATTTTGGGAAGTTTGGGAAAGGGAAGAATAGTGAAACGCTTTATATTGCGAAAATGCTTTATTTTGGAATTAAAGTAGAAATGCCATTATTATTATTATTATTATTAATTTCAAGCTGCGTTTCAAATGCTTTTTATTTTAAAGTAACGGATCAATTGCATTTATCACATACTTTCATCGAGATGCCAGAAGAACAAGCAGCTTTTGCTAAAATTTCTCTTCCTCAAGATATTTCTAACAAATAAATTATAATATTTTAAGAAATGCTTCTTGAATACTTCATTCCTAGAACTGACTAATGTAGTAACGACTTAGATAATTTTTTTCTTGAAAATATGATTGATAATTTTTGAATAATTCTGTCCTTTATATTTTTCAGTAATGAAAGTTAGAATATTTAATGTCATTTACCTTAGAGAAAAAAGTATTGCCCATTTTTTTTATTTTACTTGACTTGTTTCTTATACGTAAATATGGGATTTTATTACTTTCCACTGACTTTCTGATGTCCCAGAGTTTTAAATTTCTGTGTAACTTTTTTTTCCAATGACAAGACAATATTTTAATCTTATTAAAATGTTGAACGTATATACCGTACATATGCACTAGTATTTTAAACTCTGAATTTAAATCTAAATTAATTTCCTAAGTTTCAATTTAATTTAGCCCATAGTAACTTCATTCTAAAAATATTTTCTCATTTCCTGATCCATTCCACTTGTTCTAGTTAATCAATTCATTATAAGCTGTGTAAAATTGCTGAACCTGCTAAAAGACAACAGGTTCCCACGTTCCGTGTAAGAGGATGAAAAAATTCCAGCCAAGTACATTCCTTTAAAAGATCCCTGTGTTTCCCTTGCCTGATTAAGCAAGGAAATCTCATGGTATATAAGCACTGTGAAAAAATATTTTCCCTATCAAAATCTTATGATATTTAAGACCAGGGATAATGATTTCCTTCCCTTCTTTACGCTTCTGCTTTTCTGCCGCGCTGTGAGCGGACGCGCCTTGTCCGTGCTCTTGTAAATAATAACTGCTTCCCGTGATGGAATAAAACGAACTTAAAAATTCAAAGTGTCATCTATGTCTTCGCAACCATCTTCTGCTTACAAAATATAATGTAATATTAATAGTTATTATATATTAATGTATTAATTATTATATATATTATTTTAATATTATATAATTTATCAATTATATGCAATATTATTAAAATATTGAATGTATAAGTATTGTATGTATCAACCAATATCGAAATTAAAAATTAATTTAATTTTTAATTTAAATTAAATATTAAATAGACGTTCTTTGAAAGGAATTCGAGGAAAATTAATAATTAGAATTAAAATTAATTGGTGTGTGCAATTAAAAAAATTGTTTTTTATTTTAAAAAAATTAACCATCACTAGAAATCAGGTGATTCCAGAATAGGCTGACTTCATGATGACATTTCAGTTTTTCATGAATTTTTAATCATTGAAATGTTTCGATTACATTTTCAAATGAAACAAAAAAATAATATTTTTGTAGAGCAAAATAAACACCCCCATTAGAATAAAAAAGAATAAGTTAAATATTTAGAAACTAAATAACCGGTGCTTTCTTTACATTCGGTATTTAATATTTTAAAGAAATTTTTATTATTTAGAAATGAAAAATATTATTACTGAAAAGACCTGTTGTTCAATTCATTTAAATGGTAATCATTCCAGATATAGAAAAGTTAGCATTCCTTTTTTCTTTTTTCTTTATACCATTAATTTTATTTATGCATTTGAAAATGGCATGTGTTTGATAATCTTGCTCTTTGTTTTTTTTGCCTTATTCAACACTTTTATCTCAAGTTTGGAGTTAGAATTAAATTAAACTGACATATATTAATGCTTGCATCTTTTTGAAGCTTGATATTAAATTGAAATAGTTATCTTAATGCATGAGAAATTTATTATTTAAAATACTTCCTATGCACTTGGAATGACAACTGTTTTAATAGAAATTTCACCACATAAAGACTGCTTTCAAAATTATTAACTTACGCAATTAATAATCATTTAATTAATTACTTTATTATTTTCACATACCGGCTTTCTGGCAAAGAGGTAGTGCGTCTTCCTCGTGTTCTAGTTTAGGAGTCCCGGTTTGGGCATGGTTGTTCTTCTGTGTGCTATCTGTGAGATGTGCGACTGTGATCCCCTGTAAAAAGGGGCTGTGCAAGCGAATGTGGTGTGAGTGTGTAATTAATTCGTACTCTACAAGAGACGCTCCTTTCGGCTTAAATCTGCTGCTGTATCAGCAGGGGGGGGGCTTGTCCATGGCAAATGCCATAAGTAACAACATCATTATTTTCATATATTCACAAGTCTATAAACTCTAATATATTTTGTCCTGGATTGATCTTTTAAATTTGCTCGGCTAGAGGCTAATATTTTCTCCACTTTTGGCTTGACTTTAATTTTTTTGGTAATTTTTAATGTGAGGATTTTGGTTATTTAATTTTTTATATTTACTGCCTATCTGCGTTTAAAAAGAATTTATGAAAATGTAATTATATAAAACGTAAAAATTATTGCTATCTTCTTTTTAGATGAGAAAGCTTACTTAAAAACAGTATTTTTCTTCTTTATTAATTTTAATTGCGTTGTTTCATTTAAACAGAAATATTTTATCTTCTTTCTCAGCTGGAAATATTAAAAGTTGCTAAGAAAATGAAGTTAATTAAAAGTTGCTTTGTTTTAGAGATCCAGTAAAAAAATTTTAAAGTTTCAAGTAGTTTAAAAAGATTTTTTAAAATTTAGTTTATGTTTTGCCAAAGGAAAAAAAAATCATGACTTAAAAAAATAATTAGATTTAACGCTTTATTTCTCAAAACTTTAAGATAGCGATACTGTTGAAAGAGAATGAAAGAAAAAAAAATGTCAGTGCATTTTTATTAATTAAAAAACTGATCTAATGGCTCTGTTTATTTCAATGTAATTAGTTTTAGGTTTGAATCCCATTGTATTAAAATTACATCTAAAGATCAAGCAAAAAAACCTATTAATGGAAATATCCACCTTTTTTAGAAAAAAGCTACGATAATGTTTAGAGGATTTTTTATGCAAGCAAATGGATATCGAATTATAACACAATTTTAAACACCTTACATGCATTCTGTAAAAGATTAGGAAATGACAGATAAATTAAAGGAAAATTAAAGAGAAATAGAAAGTTGTCTGGGAACCAGGAAGTTAAAAGTTCTTAGACCCTGGAACCTGAAATGAACATCTTGATACAGAAAATATTTAGTTTTCGTAATTACGCTGCTATTGGGTGTGCTGTATGCTAATGTCGCAAAAACCGATTTAAATGTCTCATTATCTTGGCATGTCAAAATAAATCAGACACCAACTCACTTCCATAAACAAATTAAACAAATGTGACACATTATCAATTCAGAACATATTCTGGCGATGAAGAAGCACTGCGAGCTGTTTTCTTCGGAGTGAAAAGTGGTAGCTATTCTTGCGACCCGATTAACTTCCCAATAGATACTTCGACTAGCCAAGCGAAACAACAACGGAGTTGTCCTGAATCAGAAGTAAGCAGATTGCACGGATGACAAATGTCATTTGTCAAGGCCGTATACGGAAAGACAAACCGGAACGTGTTTTAACGCCTACCGTATCACAAAATAAGCAAGATCAACCTTTTTGCTTCAATAATTTCTCGGCTGCCGACTTTTTTTCTTTTATTTTCCCCTCACCTTGTCCTTAGTGTTTATTTTTTAAAAATCTATTGCCACCAGCTCGTGTTTAGAAGCTGACATCGAGATATCTTCGGCACCGGAGGCGAACTGGACTCTGGGGGCAGCTTCTGAAGGGCCTGGGCCCACGTTTTGAAAGGCGGGATGGCCACTGAAGGGCGGAGGTGAATCCACGTGACCAGCCTGCGAGATGGGCCCTGTGGAGGGAAACATTAGCGATTGCCACCTTTACCCTTTCATCCCCACAGAGGATCCACGCCCAAAGAGATTCACTCGTTCCCAGGCTTACTACTTACAGCTGTGGACACTTCAAGGGACTTCGCTCATATTATACAGGAATGCTATTTGAAAATCGAAATTGGAAAGTAATTAGGTCTGTTATAGGATTTTAACTGTTTCTTTGTTCGGTGTTACTTAAGCGTTACCCCCCCTTGTTTGAACTTTGGGCGAACAATAAGCTCCGCACTTCCTATTACATCCACTATAGATAACGCATTAGCGCTCGGTGGAGTTTTTTGAGGGGACTTTTCGCATATTGTGCGAAACGATTTTTTTCATTAAACCCAGACATAAAGAATTTCGAGAAATTCAAAAAGTGCATTTCGCAAATTCACTAAAATTCATTAAAGATATTACGAGTACGGATTCGTTTCAACTTGATATCACAAACCTAAAATCGGTCCTTTATTATATTAGTGTTTTTGCTCAAGTAACAATATATTACAATGGATGCAAAATGTGTTTACACATCTTATGAAAGTCATTCATTAGTGTGAAAAGGAAGGGGAAACATTAATGACTCTGTTAAATTTGATTAATGCCTCATTTTAAAACTATATATATCAGAAATATTTTGGAAAGAATCTTATGGTTTTGAACCATGGTCAAATGAAAAAGAGATATTTTCCTTTCCAAACTTTTATACCCAACCATCTTGAAAATGTTTACGCCTCGAAACATTTATTCTGAGCCGGACCTTCCCCCCTCTCCACGCCATACACGGTGGATCTATGGCCAAATTGGAATTTCAGCACCCAAATTTATTAGAAATTGTGACTTTCATACTAAGTTTCAATTTTGATTTTTTTATTATTATTGTCAAAAACTGTATTGTTCTGAAAATTCCTTTACAGTGGAAAGTATTTTTATAAATCGAGTTATCTAAAGGAAAATATTTTTTTCACGAACCATTCAGCTGTATGGTGTCTGGAATTAAAAATAAAATTAGTTTATCAACAAACAAATTGAGAAATTACAGTTCCATCGCTTAAAAGCTTTCTATTTTCAAACAAAAAAATGTAATGTACAAATAGTTTTATTAATCATTAAATAAATCATTCAAAAATAATTTTAAAAATTCTAAATGATAACAATACATGTATAAACCACTACGCAATATAAGAATATTCTTGTCTTTCTCGTGATCTGGGCGTCATAGATTCGAGCTCCGGTCAGGGAATGGTTGTTCTTCTGTGTTCTATCTTGAATGTGTATGAATGTGCCCCCCTGGAAAAATTTTCTGTGCAAGCGAATGTCATGAGTGTGCAGCTAAGTCGTACTCTTGGCCCTAGATGACGCTACTTAAAAACAAGAGAGACTCATTGGGCTTAAAATAGCTGATGGCCGTCAGCGCTATTGTCCATGGCACGTGCAGTAACAGTAATAAGCATCTTTATGCGTTTACTTGTCTGATTAAAAATAAAATTATTGAAATCCCTCAGAACATCGAACATAAGAAAAACCATCCACACCATTTTGCAACTTTTTTTTGAGAAAGTGTAAATATTTACTTAAAGAAAAGATAATTCAAGAAAAACAGTTTTTTAAAAGCACGCTTTTATTAGTAAATATTAGAAAGCGAAATATTTTAAAGTGTTTTTTGGATTTTTAGATTTTATTTTACTATTCATTATCATAAATATTATTCTATTATCATAAATATATAACATAACAGATAACATATCCATAAATATATATAATATTATTATAAATATTACTAGAAATCTCTGTTTTCAAATTTACCAACAGTCGCTGGTGAGAAATCAAAATTCGATTAATCGACAATTTGATGATTAAGATATGAAACTTTTAAATTTATAAAACATAACCGAGAGTGCGGAAATGTACAAAATTTCAAAACTCTAACACATTAACCCTTTGCAGTCTGAAAAATAATTAAATGTAAAATTATTCACCTAATACAAAGATTTGTTCATTGCCATGAATAATAAATATATATAATTCTTTTAAGTCGAATTTCTTTGAAAAATTAATCTACATCTCTTAACCCTTATGTAGGTGTTTTTAACAATTAAATTTGAAAAATAAATAAATAAAACTTCAAAATGATGCTCAGTCTTGAATGTCGAGTCACACTTGACATTGGAACGCAAAGGGTTAAAAGTAACAGAAAATTTGATCTTCACGAACATGAAACAAATCAAGCAAGAACGAACAAATCAATGTTTAAAGATAAATATTTTATACTTTATTTAATTATAATGAAAAGATTGATATTGTATTTTACTTTTATAAGAAGTTTGGGGTTTACGCATACTTTTTAAAACCCTCGTTAATAATCGAACGCAGTTTTCTTTTTATCTCAGCCTAACAACACCGCTAATAAAAATTCCTTCTTGAGTGAGAAAACTCCGGAGGTACATTCTTTGTAGAAGGGAAAATTAGAGTGTCCTATCTTGAATATTTATCTTACATGCCAGAGCATCTGTTTCCGTGATTGAGTGTGTTTAATAGTTCGTGCATTTCTTTTTCAATAACAAAATTAAACTGAAAGGCGATTGTTTTCCTAACAGTTTTGTTTTCTTTCCGAATTTCATTGCAATAAGATCAACGGTGCGAACTCTTTTTCTCTCACAAAGACTGCTCATGTGTAAAAGAATTTGGAAAGTATAAAATGGCAAAAATAAGTTAGAAATAAACAATTAATCAACGATAAATTAAAAATCATTTTTTTCATGTTTTTTTATAATAGCAGAATTTAAATAAAATGTTTTTCTCATCCAGAATTTTTTAAAGAATGTTTACTTGTAATTTTTAAAAAATCTTGAAGAATGCGTAATAGAAACTTTCATACTTGCGATATTATTTTGTACGGTCATTTTGGAGATTGTAATACATTGTTTGAAAAACAATGACAGGCATTGATTGTTATCCTATTCACGTTTTAAAATGTCACAACATATTCGATATATTAATTTAACAGAATACAAATAATATAAAAAGATAATTTAAATTCAATTCCTACTTACCAATTAATGATAGGAATTGAAAAAAAAATTCAGCAGAATTTTCTTGGCGACATCTGTTGATTTGAAACTTAACTGTTCACATATAAAATATTATAAATTTCCTTAATATTATTTTTGAAGAATTAATATTTAAAAAAAACTGTATTAACATCAAGTTTCATCCACTTCAAGTTTAAAAAAATGTATTTGAACTTGGGTGGATGAATAAGTAGTATTTTATTAACGATTAAAAATTTGAATTATATATATATATATAAGGAGAGGGTGAATTAATAGTAGGAAATGAACAATTAACGTATTTTTTTATATCTTGGTAACTTTTAAGACTGCGTCAAAACCTTAACACTACTTTTGTTATTTAAAAGAATGATACATTTTCTCTTTGAAACTCAGTAAAATGCATATTCATTATTTAAAAGAACAATTTTTCTGAAACTCGTTGTGATTTTAATTTATTATTTAAAAGTATACAAAATTTCTGAAACTTATTATGATTTAAGGTCGATTACTTGCCTTTACAATGGTTTCTTCAGATAGGAAAAGACTTTTTCTATAGTCACATGAATATTTAGATAAATTAGATGATTTTTACGCATGACACAAAACAGGAGGACGGAGTTGAACAAATTTAAAGCTATTTTAAAATATCCTTAAATAATGCTTATTCTTATTTCAGGTACTTCATGCCATTTTACTTGTAATTAGATAAGATAATAATTTTTCTTCACTATGTCAATCACCTACGTACAATATACCATGCTTCGCTGGTCAGTCATAATTGTATAAATACTTATAATTAGGGCATGGAGTAAAAAAAATGTTGAAAAAAATTTGAGTTTAGATTTTTATTTAAAACCAATTAATACTACTGCTTACTTTAAATCTAAAATATAATAAACAAGTTACTTTATTAACAAGATATTTTATTATTTAATATCGATTAAAAAAGAAAAATGTAAGTTGTGTATATATGTACCATTACTCTGAGTGGTATTAAAAGTTTTTATACTTTCCAGAATTACAATTAAAGATAACCTCTTTTTATAAGTTTGAAATGCTAAGCCTAATATTTCGGATCTATGATTTTAATTTCAATTACATGTTTGTTTGTTTTTTCAAAATGTGTATTTATTTTTAAACCGAATTAAAGAAAACATTTGGTGTGTAGATTTAATTTTTGAATGCATTGTACAACTTATATTTTCTGCTTCTAGAATATTATTAAGAAACAACATAGAGTAAAACAATTTACAGTCAGATTTTAAGTAATAATTGTAATTAAATCACTTTAATAACGAAATCCATGCTGTCTTCACATAACTGAGCTCAGAATTCTGAATGAAACTAACCTTAAATGAAGATGTGAAGATAAAAATAAATTTTTTTTAAAGTTTTAACTTTAATTTAACTAAGGTTTAAGGATTAATGGATTTTCAGTTGTAAAAAATTTTCACGACCCTTGTGTCCACCTGAATTAAAAATATGTGATCTATTTTTTGCATGAAAGTTGATTCGAAAAATAGATTCATGCAATTAAAGGCAGAAAGATCTCATATTTATTTCAAATATGAGACAATAAAGATGAATTTTAAAAGTTATCTTTTTATTAATGGATAAACTTTTAAATGTTACGGTTATTATGATTAATTAATCTTTTATTGTCAACATTAATCTCTGTTAGTATTTATAATGATCAATTATTATAAATGCTACCAATCAAACTTTGAAATTTTTTATTGTTAATAATTACCATTTAATTATCTTGACTGTTACATATATAGTGTAAAGGTAAAATATATTATTAGAAATGACATTAATTCATAAAATTTATAAGTTTACAATGGCTGAATATATATATGTAAATACAAAACTTTCCTAGCAGTTTTGGTGCCGAATAGACAGAAGACATTTTAATTTTTAAACTTTGCTTTAATCCATCTCGGGATGCCTAATTTATGTACAAGCAAGAATGTACATGACGTAGAGAACGTGGTATATAATGTACCCGGTCATTATATATCACGAAATTCTGATAGGTTTTTCTTTACATGTGCTACTGTTGTTGTTGTTGTTGTTGTTACTTATGGCACTAGCCATCTTTATATGATTTAGAATAGGGAAATTTAGGTATCTTTTAAAACAATTGGTTTGGATCGACAAATTTTTATCTCTTCATCCGGAGCATAAGAACTGCTAATATAAGCATTTTTACAAAATTTCTGCTGCATTAATTAAATAAAAAAATGTGGAATTAGATCAGAAAATTAGAGAACATTTAGAATGAAGCTAATATGGTCTGAATTAAGATAAAACTTCGGAAATTAATTGGGATTTAATTTAGATTTAGAGATAACATTATACACATCACACACGTATGCGTATATATATTCAGAAATGAAAGAAGAGAATAAGTCGATCTATTTTAAATTTTAATAAAAATTATAAGATAAGAACACTTCGCAAGAGAAAATAACTTATTACGGAGCTAAACGAAACCCTTATGAAATGTAAAAAATAATTAACTAATAAAAAATGCAAGAGTAAATAATCTAACCATTGTATTATAACAAAAAAAAATGTTTGAAGAGAATCAATTCTTTTGATTCTTTTCTTAGAATGAAAAGGCATCGACAGATTTGAAATTGAAACCGAATTGTTACACCAGTCTATATTCTTTACATTCGTTTATTTCTGTACGTTAAATCTCTTGGATTGACACGTCCGACCACTGGTATGATGTGAAATTTTGGAGATTGGTATACTGATACAGAAGTAATCCTTAACATCTAACTTAATATATATTAGAATTAACGAACCTGCCTCATACTAGCCTTGATCCAGCTTCAAAATGAGCATTGAATATACTAAAATCAAGCTGATATTCTAAATAAAGGATAAAGTTTATGCTCAAAATAAAGGATAAAGTTTATGCTCAAAATAAAGGATAAAGTTTATACTCAAAAT
>JAOUZG010008446.1:644367-684672 GCA_026289955.1 Argiope argentata
AAAATAATGGATAAAGTTTATACTCAAAATAATGGATAAAGTTTATATTCAAACTAAAGTATTAAACTGATATTTCAAAACAGCTGCACTAAAATATAAATACGGAAATTATGAGCTAAAAGAATTCGGATAGTCCATTCTTCTACTCAGATAAGCAGCTATGAACTTTATAGAAGTTAAAATGTCTGAAGGAATTTTATTGTCAATGAAAACATATAATTTTTAAGGTTACAGCGATTGGCCTTAAATGTTTAACTTTTTTAATTATCTAATTAGATGACATTCTACCATTTCGGGAATATCCTGTCTTATCAATTCATTTAAGTGTCCATAAAAAATTTGAAGTAATTGACGATTATGTATAATTTTTGTGCTGAATTATGCCGTATTTCAATGATGTAATTTCCATTTATAAATTTGATAACTGATAATTCAATTCTTGTATAACGCACGTTTATGACGATTAACCGGTTAAAGGCTGGAAGGAAGGAAAGTCAACATTCCACTTTTCCTTTTAATGTTAATTATCAACCCTTTGCACTCCAAAAAATAATTAGATGCAAAATTATTCACCTAATACAATTTGTTTATTGCCTTGAAAAATAAATATATATAATTCTTTTAAGTCGAATTTTTTTGAAAAATTAAGCTACACCTATTAATTATTATGTAGGCGTTTTTAACAATTAAATTTGGAAAATAAATAAATAAAACGTCAAAATGATGCACAATTTTGAATGGTGAGTCAGAGGCACCATCGGAATGCAAAGAGTTAAACTTCTTAAGTTCTATAGTATAAATCATTTGTGTCTTTCAAATATCTCAACTGAAAATTAACCCCTTAACGGTTTTTTTTCTTTGCTAACTAGTAAAATGACGCCTTCTATTTTGGGAGTATTTTCTTATTTTGAATCAAATGGAAATCCATCAAATACTTGACTTATCTACGTATTCGAAGTCATTTTACTATTGAATTGTAATCGTTATGAAAGGTTTATTTTTTGTTTACAACAATCAAAATTCTATAAATCGATGCACGTACACCATACGGGCAAACCAGTTAAGTGGTTAAGAAAGAAATTCCTTAACATAACTGTGAGTTCAAAGAACTAACTATCATAATCCACATATGGCCAGATTTACCACTGAAACTACTTATTTCAACTCATTTTACTCTGCTAATTTTTTAACTCGAGTTAATTAACATTTTATATTAATTCTGTAAGCAAAATTAAACAGTATATTTTCATTGTTAATTCTGTATACATCAAACAAAAGAAACTTTCTTTTCGGCCTCTTGACCTGTCTGGGAGACTTGGGTCCTGAGAGGATCAAGTGTTTGATATCAGTTTTCATTGGAGATTCCCATCCGCATACAATAGCGCTCATTCAATATGTCAAAGAGGGTTAAATTTCTTTATGTTAATGTGGTGTAGAAATTTGGACAATGGCTTACAAGTTTAAGTTTCACACTCATCATCTGATTACAGTTTAAGATGATAATTCCCTCATCTATAGTCTCTTGTAGATTCGAAGCAGAACAAATTTAATTTATACTGAAGGGTGTTTCCAGTTCTAAGACATTAAGCTTTCCGTTATTTGAAGAGATAAGATAAGTTTAATTATTAACAATCGAATTCAGCTTTCACTCTATTTTTATTCCGAAGTTATTTAAATATTTTTGAATAGATGCCTTAAATTACGAAACCTCAAAAATGGAAAAACCCTTAAATTTTGTAATTGCAATTGTTCAAAAATTTGTTCTAGTTACCAACCGCAGATTTTCATAATAATATTACAAAAAATATTTAAAATTCCTTAAAACATCCTATGAAAAATTTATTGTGGTTTTATTTTTATACTTTGTAGCTTTCCTCACTCCTTGGTAAAATTTTATGCAAAATAAAGCAAAGATTCATTTTTTTTTTTAAAAAAAAAACTTTCTTTAATTATTTCTTATGAGTCTTGTCGAAGAGTATGCCAAACTTTTTATTTCACTTTCATAAATTAGATCTGCAAGCGTTCTAAATAAATACAAAATAGAAAGAAAAGACGACACGGAACATCCTCATAAATTATTTGTTCGTTTAGATTCAGAGTTTTGATAAACAACGCATAATTTAATTAACTGCAAATATGACTTCCTTTTTCCGCATGTTTTGAACCATGAGTAATATTTGCAAACACAGGACAGAACAGAGACATATAAGATATGATATTGAGGTGAGCCGTTTACAGAGATTTCCGACTTTGAAAAATAATTTGACACAATTATAAGCTGGAATATAAAATGTGTTAAGATATACATATATTCTCTGTTCACTTATTTTTATAACAGAGTAGATGAGGATACATAAAATCAGATGGAAAATAATTTGGCTAATGGGAACGAAGAGAAACTCTGATTAAAGTGTATGATAAGAAACTACTGTGCTTGTTTTTCCCCTCAGTCTTTGCGAGTATGAGGCTTAATGTTGAGAACTAGGGAGGCAAGAATAGATCTCTATTTTCACTGATTGATTTTTATTTTACTCAATAGTTAAAGAAACGAATTTATTTCAACAAAATGTATTAATAACTAGCTTTTACCAGCGACTTCATACGCATGGAAAAGACAACAACTAATCCTAAAACAATTTATTTATAGTGCATACTTGAAATAAAACAAAACCACAAATCAAGTTAAGTCTATTTTATTTATCGATCGAGATTGAGATAGCTACAACAGTACTATGCACATATATTTTGAACTTTTGATTAAAATGAAAACACAGTTGTCAACAATTTTAACACACTGCCCATGCGGGAATTTTCAATGGGGCAACTCAAATGCGGGGATTTTCTACGCCAGTTGGGGTAGCCCAAAACAGATTAGAAATGTTTTATTTCGTTTATTTTTTTTATTTCAGAATAAACCTGAAAAACTATTAATTAACAATATTTAATTTTAAATGCATCAAACATTATGAAAATAAAAGAAATAGTTTAAAATAATCGGGCAAAAACATATTAAGCCTAACCTTATTAGAGTGGGAAAAAACGAACAGCAGTCTTACTCATTTGGCGAAGGGAAAAAGAAGTTTTTTTTTTTGTTGGGGGAAATAAGAAAAGTGACGTTTTTACTATTTTTCTCAATTTTTCTATTTTTTCTCTGTATAAGAACCTTCCTCGTGTCTTAGCGAAAATATTTAAAAAAAATAATTAGCCGAACTGGTCGAGCCATTCACTTGTTTTTGCTCTTAGCAACACATCTGGCGATTTATCTTTATTTATGTAGATTTAAATTTCCCCATAATTATTTTCGTTAAAATTTTTTTTAATTAAGCATATTTTCTCTGTAATGCAATGAGCATTAAAATGTGTATATCTCTGACTGTAATTATTTCTGTAATTTTAATTCATTTCAATTTATTATAGGATTGAGATAAATTAAACTTTCAGCAGTGAAATTTGAAAACGCTATTAAAATGTAAAGACAATTTAAAACAATGCTGTCACCACTATCCAATAATTTTCGAAATCAGGTGAACAATTAAGACGTCATCAGGTGAACAATTTAAAAAAACACTTTGTCCAGATAGCCGCAAAGCAAGTAAAATAAGCTTCCTTACGAGCATCTTATACAAGAAGTCCTCACAAAAAGGTAAGTTCCATCATCAACGGTCCTCCTGCTCGTGTGGCCTGGTGTGTAGAGAAGAATGCCAGCTCAGGTTTATCCTCGTTATCTGACCGTGGTTCAAAATTACGAGGCTCGTCCCAAAACAACCCTATTGTTGCTTTAAAACGCGACGTTAATATATCTAAACTAAACTATCCATCATCGGCGAAGGACAATAAAAAGCGCCAATAACATTATTTTGCAGCCTCAAATTGAGAAACTGCTTAGAAGATAACTTTTCATTTTGTTACAAGAAATTATTCCAACGTAGTATTAAATCAAAGATATCGTTTAAATAAAAGGATCTATATGGAATGTCTATCAGGAACATTAGAAAATCTATAAGTTATGTTCAAAGATATTTGCTATATAAAAAAATTAAATTGAAATTTAGAGTTATAATATTCAAATTAAAGAAACTTCCATTTGCGATATACGAAATCAAATTAGTAACAGTTACGAAAATCTGAATGAAATTTGGAGTTGGAATACTCAAATAAAGAAAAATCCAGTTGCGACATGAGGTACGGAAAAGAAATTTACGTCAAGTAATTTATTTAGTCCGTTCTTTCGCATGTATTAATAGTTGGCAATGTATATTTATCAAGCTTATGCAATTTAATTATCAAATTTTATTAAAAAAAATATTCCCCATTTATCAATGGCTATGAGTTTTGCCTTTAAGTTTTTGTCTATCTCCGACATCGTAATTCTTCATTTTTATCGGGTATTGAGAATTTTTCATAAACTAAGCAAAAATCGGGGTTTTTTTAACATTTGATCTTTAAAAAAAGAATGTATTTGGAAGATTCCAGCAGTTTCTAACTCTTTTTAACAATGAATTGAAGAACAGAATCTCTGAATTAAGCTTAATAAAGGGAAGCAATAACCAGTTCTTTCCTAATATTTACAATCCAACAAATAATTAATTTTTATTGCTGATTGAAAGTTTTCCTGAAAGGGAAAAAACTCCAGGATTATTAATATACCTTCATGATTACTTATTTTCATGCTTTAAGGATTACTTACCTCTGTACTCTACTGATTACTTACCTTCATATCTCCAGGATTACTTACCTTCATATCTCCAGGATTACTTACCTCCATACTTACAGGATCACATAACTCCAGGAATACTCACATAAGTTCAGTTAAATGATAGTTTAGAATTATTGTCACACCGAGGATATGCCTTTTAGAAATTCTACTATTTACAGTTGAATTAACCTTGAACTTCTTATTTTGCTTTTTTTTTTACTTAAAAGTACATATGAGTTGAGCATAAGTTGAGCTTTAAAAATCATTCAGCTTGTGCATATTTTTTTCTGGTAGATGAAACAGCAGACAATTTTAATTTTTTCATCAAAACTTGTTTATACACTAACTTTGGATTACTTCTTCGCAAACTGAATTCAGAATTTTTTTAAATCTTTCCCTGCATTAAAATGCTTAATTAACGATATTAATACTATTTTTTCAGCTTTTCAAACCCTAATTTGCATTGTTTAAAAAAATTTCTATTCTACATATGAGACAAAATATTTTACCGTGATTCTCGCATCGTAAATATTAAGCAGAAATTTTTGGAAGATTTTCTTTTTATTGTTCGGTTGTAATTGCAAGATTTATCTATAAATCATTTGCTACCAAGAATTGCAATTCATAGTTGTAATTTCAAATCGAATTAACTGAAAAATTTCCTCTTAACCCCTTAACAGGTTTGCCCGTACGCCGTACATGCATCGATTTATCGAATTTTGATAGTTGTAAACAAAAAATAAATCATTCATAACAATTATAATTCAATAGTAAAATGACTTCGAATACATAGATAAGCCAAGTATTCCATGGATTTCCAGTTGAATCAAAATAAGAAAAAATTCCCCAAATAGAAGGTGTCATCTTATTAGATATTAAAGAATATAAACCGGTTAAGTGGTTAATAAAAATTATGTTTTTATCATGTTTTTTAACACCATCAACTGACAACAATAAGGAAAGCATCTTTCATTCGATTCATCTATTCCACCATATTTTTCTAATAAAGGAACGCTATAATTTTTTAAAATATATAAATCCAATCATCTTTTCTATATAAACCCATTCAGAGGGTGTATTTTTTATATTTTCTTTTTGTGTCGGTTCTTTTGAAGGAAAATATTTTATATGAAAATGTGAAAATAGAAAGAAAATATTATTTCGTCTTTAGCTGACATGCCCGTTTCCATTTGTCATCTGCCAATGGCAGTTTTGTATATTTCAAGCAGTTTTGACAAAAGTCGCTTTTGCACCACTAAAATCCCATAAACCAGTCAGCCTGAGATATAATGAGAATTGAATCTATTCATATTTGATTGGATCTTGCTGCTGTTTTTTGCCAGCAGCAGGAAGCTTGTTGCTAATGTATTTATACAATTGACTTAGATTAAAACTTTCGAGCACGAAAATGGGAATACAAATACTTTTAACTCTTGAAGATGGCGTGCTGTGAAAAGTTTAAAAAAAGATCCAAAAAGCCGTTTTTATAATCGATTCAAATTTATTCTTGATTGATCCTGCTACTGTCAGGAAGCAGGTTGGTCGTGTTGCGAGGTCGCGAAGTAGTGCAGTGCAGCAAGGACAAGGTCCCGGGCTGTGGCTTGGGATACGCCCCGGAACTGCAAGGTTCGAGCAGTTCAGAGGTGAAGAGCTTTTTTCGTGTGCTATTTGTCAAGCACGCAGATAAGGGCGGGTGTGGCAGTCTAGGTGCTGGGCACACTGGTAATTAAGAGTCATGAATAAACATCAAGGTTGGTCGCTCTTCGGCATACCACATTTGGCGCAACTGACCACTTCCAATGGGATCATCACACCATTTTTTACTATCAAATGTCGCCGCTCCAACTTGTTTGCCTTGATAAAATGTTATTTCCTTTATACATGCAACTTCTGAGATCGATGGCAACCCTTGGAAATATATCGCCCTGTCGGCTGAATTTCTAACTTTTCACTTGTCGTTTGTGGTTTAGTATTGCTTAAGAATTTCGGAATATCTGCTAGACATTTATAAATGCATTTTCGACTTTGTTGTTTGAAAATTCACTGAATAGCTAAATATATTATGCAATGAAGTTCTTGGTGAAGATAATAGCTATTCTGATTATGAAATAACAAAAAAACGCTTATTTTATGAAAAGTGATTAACTACACCTTCTATCTGTACCAGATTTTGATAAAACCACTCCTCGTTTCTGCGGTGGGGAAGTTTAGATATTTAGAATGCAGGATCGTGTGTTCTTTCATTGGGTCTGAATGTTTTTTTTTTGGGGGGGGGTTCTAAATATGAGTTCAGAACTGTTTACTATTTAAACAAATCAAATCAAATGTTCATTTCCACCGAAGCTACACATGATTGGATATTTTTAGTTTTCATTCTGGATTTTAATGAAATTTATTAACTGTTATAGAAAATAAACTATCCTAAAAGGTTGTGGATGACGTCCATTTTCAAAGCTGCTAAACATATATTTTAAGGTAAATTTCTTAATTTTCAATCATTATCTGATGACGAGGGCATAATCATAGAACAGACTCTCCGACCCACCACGAAGGCACACTGATTAACCATAGAAACTGAATGACCGGACTTCCTCAAAAGCAATTAGTGGGAACTGTGGCTGATTCCTAATGGTCATCAACGGCCATGGTACAACCCTCCCGGAAAGAAGTACGTCCCGTCATCGATGAGAGGAGTCTAACCCTCATCTATTAGTGTACCCATTGGGTTCGCGAGATCCAACCACCATACCGGAAGCATCTCATCCCCAATTATGAGGTATCCCCCGGGGGTGATGGTGTGGACATTTCCTTATTAATTTTCACATCCCACAAACTTAAAAACAGAATATATGGGTTGAATATGCACTAGACCTAGTGTATTGGAATCCACAATTCTGGTGGATGACGTCCATTTTCAAAACTGCTTTACAGTTATTTTAGGGTAAATTTCTTAATTTTCAATCGTTATCTGATGACGAGGGTAAAACCTGGACCAGAAATCCCTCTTTAATTTCCAAATCCCATCAACTTAATAACATAGAATCTGTGGGTTGAATAGGCACTAGACTTAGTGCATATTGAACCCCAAGAAGACATTATAATAATGAAAGAAAAATTATATTAAGACATTCAGTTTTCGAAATATTATTATTGTGAAATGAATACGACTATTGTTGAGAAGATTAAAACTTTAGGTGAATTTAGATCAAAAGATTTAATTTTGAATAATTCATTAAATTGATTGAAATAAATTATTATCACATTAAACACAGTACACAGTAAACACTTCTGTTTTTTATGATTTTATTGATTAGAAAGTTATATTTTTGAAATTAATTTTTAAAATTTTTCTAAAGGAGTTTCTATTAACTGTTAGACAATCATGCGTTTCGAAAAAAAATGTTTTAGTAATTTGTCGGAAAAAGAAAAGTGAATGATACATTTAAATATTTCGTGATTTAACAGTATTCGATATTAGAAAGAAAAAAATACAAACAGTTCAATAAACTGAGCTCCTAAATTAACAAGTAATATAAAAAACAATGTTTAAAGTCAATTCCTAACTACGTTAAAAAAGAAAATTTTTATTTTAGTTACTTTTTATTAAATAATTACAATTAATATAAATAATTAAAAAATCATTGACTTGCGCAAGAACTCTATTTAAAGCATTAAAAATTAATTAAATTAAATTAAAGACTAAATATTTGAAAAAAAAAAACTGTATTAACATCAAGTGTCATTCACTACAAGTTTGAAAAAATTGTATTTGAATTTGTGTGCATGAATAAAAAGTATTTTATTTTACGATTATTATTATTCACGATTATTATCATTTTTTTACGATTATTAAGTATTTATTTTACGATTGAAATTTTGAACAAGTTATATAAATATATAAGGCGTGAGTGTGAATTAATGGTAGGAATTGAATAAAAGTCTTACCGGAAAAAAATCAATCAATTTGCTTATATTTATCTATATAAACCTATCTGCTACTTTTAAATTGATCCATATTTTTAAAATTTTATTTATGTTTCATTTTTTTCAAAATATAAATGATCTCTGATAGCCCATATGGCATTAATTCCAGTGTTGATATGCATCTATACTAAAAAGTTGATATGCATCTGTACTATGTTGCTAATAACAAAAGCATGGTCTTTAATTCCCCAGTCGAAATATTTTCAGTGCAGTTAAAACATCTCATCTGTCCAAAATTCATAAAACATTACATTTCAAAAATAAGCCTTTTCTGTCTATTTTTATAGTATGTCGCATTCAAAAATTGATATATTTTTTTAATATTCAACACCGTAGGAGCAAAAGACATCTAGTTTTCAAGTGTAAGTGACAAAACGAAGTAAGGTATCTGCATTTCCCTAAGCAGTATACTCTATCGATATCAATGAACATTGGATACGAGCTTTTTCAGTGATCTTAAATAACTAAACTAACCAAAAACACCAATTAAGAAGCAGTAAAATTTCCTAAATATATTCCCTTGACGATTTAGATATTATGAAATGAGGTAAGGGGATATAAAGTCATCTCAATAAGATGTCCCGTCTAATCAGGAATATCCAGTCACCTTAATTTATTTAATTATAGCGCTAATCTACATTTGGAATTTAATAATTTTCAAAACAATGACGACTTTGTAGAAGAATTATTCAATGTTAATTATATACTAGGAATACGCAGTTAAAAAACGAATTTTTAAAATTAGTTAATTAAATTCAGGTATACATATGTATCGAAACAGAAAAATTAGGAGCATTTTATTCAAAACCCCAGCTTATTTTGGATATTTTCAATCCAGAAAAAGTCTAATTCCCTCAGTGAGCCAAGGTACCTGGTTGTGTTGTTTAAGTTATTATATTTACTGCTTAATTAAAAATTTTATGGAGGTATTTTAGGATGGATTTCGCAAATTTAATAACTGGGTTTACATTCCTGTCTCCAAATCTCCGTGTCATACTAACATGAAGAAATTAAACCCTCAATTGAAAGTCTAATACGCACTAAGCGCTCATAAATGAGGGATCTTCAGAAAAATCAAACGCATTGGCAATCATTTGTGTTATAAAAAATCATATGTCCCACGTGTAATATACCTTTCTCACACATAATGTAATTTATTTATCACGACATAATATAACTTCCTGCATGGAATATATTTGGTATAACAACAATAGATTGAATATAATCAAAGTCCTGATGAATACTACAATTATGAATAAAAAGTCCATCGTGTTTTGTCCAAAAGTGCTATCTAGTAATTGTGAAACATTGATTTTTACTTTAAATAAGATACAGTGTCTTTTAAAGAAATATAGTTTTTGTTCAGAAGTGAGAGATTGTCTTAAGAACAAGGAATATGAAATATCCGTCAATAATTTCCTCTTTTTTTCATCATATATCTAGAGTAATCCGCTTACCAAAATTGTTTTCGAGAAATGATTAGAGTGGAATGTAGCTATATATGTACTATAAATTTACGCTACAGAAAGTGTAAATCAAAAATTGTTTTGAGTACGTATGATGAAATTCTTTTATATTTTTTATCAACTGAATGAAAAATCTTTATTTTTATTTCTCTTAAAACTGCTCTGAAATATCGGTTATGATTAAACATTATCTGTTACAATAAGTAATTTTTCTTTAGAACTACTACAGTAAGAAATTCTTTTATTTTTCGTAGAAGTTTTTTTTTTTTCGTTTTATCTGTTCTTTTCAGAGAACTCGTAACTTTTAGACATCCGTGAGCCAACATTTGGACCAGAAAAATTATTTCGAAACTATCTCGATTAGTGCAATCTCGTATTTCTTCCTTGATGAGGAATTAACACCCAGAAGCTATCGATAAACTCAATTTTTTTTTTTAAGTTTATCTTCAGACATGTGTGACAGCATTTTTTTTTAAATCTCCACTCAGTTCTCTTATAACCTTTCAGACATACATATAAATTTTTTCATTGATTTTTTCTTTAATTCACTGAAGCGTTACGGAAATCAAATAGCGTGGCATGTCAAGGGTGTTTTTACACGATTAGGTGTTTTGTTGATGTTTACTTAAGGTTTATATGCGTTTGTTTTTGAAAATTAACTTGGGAATCAATCTCCGTACGAAATCTCAGGGTAATTGTTGTGTCTGAAGGGTTTGAACTTTTTCCAAGAATCTCAACTTGCATATTTTAAAAAGTGGCCTGTCACAACATATTATTGATCATTATTTTAGATCATCATATTTGAAAATGTTATCTATACAAAAAAATAAAAATTATCTCATCATGAAATTCCATATTTCTTTCTCAAGCGATTTATTTACGAAGCATTTGAATATTTTACACAAAGATTTTAATAAAATGTATTATGCACCGAACTATTCTTATATTTCATAAATTATATCAATAGTGGTGTCCTCGTGGAACAATGCGGGTTCCAATGCCAAAAAGTCACATGTTTGGAACCCTTTCCTGCGGAAGATTCTCAGGCATCCAAGACTGCGGTTCAGTATTTCATTCAAGTCCCATTCAGCATTCCAATTCAGTTAGTTATGACGTGCATTTGTAAAACAACGCTAGTGCTGTTTTGGAACGGATCTCGTAATTTTGGACTATGATATGGCGAGGACGACACGTCAGTTAGCATCTCCTTCTCCAAACTTCCATGACATACCAATGGGTTTAACGTGCACGCACCATATTCACTTTCACGACGGTTCTTCCGTGGAATCGGGTTTCGAACTTGAAATCCTCCGTTTCCGAAGTCAAGATCTTACTTCCAGGCCACTGCGTTCTGCATTGAACGTCCTAAAGTAGGATTCGAGTAATATAAAAACAATACAAGAATTAAACTGAAATAAATTTTCTCTGATTTAAATGCGCTAATATGATAAATAATTTCAGTCATCAGATGAATCAATCAAGACGAATTTATTCTCAAACCCTACATAATCACGCTGTATACGAAGAGCAGAATTATAAGTTCTAACGGTTTTCAAGAATGGAAAATCAACATCAGCTGTTGAAAAGATCAAAAACCGTATATTCCAATCATTTAGAAAGGAGAGAAGAGTTGTTTTTCACGAGAGGCCCCATTTTAAAAGTACGTTTAAAGATCACAGTCGCTACTCATGTATCCAAGTTTATATCTTCAAAAAACCATCGATTTTTCATATTTAGTCTTATAAAAACGAAGAATGGTGGCTGAAATGTGTCACATGTATAGAGCTAAAAAGCCGATAGCTTATAGATCAACTTATAAAAATGTAATAATCAGAAATAGTTATAGTAAAAAGATTTTTTGTGTGCCTTTTTTCAAATTTTGGTATACATACAAAAGATTTTTTCATTTCAACCGCATGAAATTTTATATTATACTGTCTATAAGCATTATACATTTGTTAAACACATTTTTATTTATTTATTGGTTATAATACATTTTCAAGAAGCTGTTTATGATGAAAAATATCATGTATCGTCTAGATTTTTTTCAATTTACATTACATTCAATTTTTATTTAAATAATTATTTTCAAACTATTGTAATAAAAATAAGCTAACTGTAATGATTAATACAGCTGTACATCTTTACTATGCTTAATTTTAATATAGCGTTTTACTGAATGATTTTATTCTTAATTTTTCTTTTCTTAGCTTACCGATTTCTGATTATGATCTTGAATTACATCTCACCCCAACAAATTTTCGATTCACTGTTAAACAAAAAATATATCGAAACACAATTATATCTATATTATTCCGGAATGAAAATTCTCCCTTTTATCTATAAGTATTAATTTTTCATTTTATATAATATTTACTTGAAATTAATCTCCTTTATTTACAACTGAAATTTCGGCGATTTTTGTTCTTAAGGATGTCTCAGTTCCTTTAAATAACACCGATTTAGCTTAACGATTTTTGACTGTGGTCTTGAATTTTTATGGTAGGGATTTTAATGAGTGATTTTATTCATAATTCTTTTTTTTAAGCTTACCGATTTCTGATTATGATCTTGAATTACATCTCACCACAACAAATTTTCAACTTGCTATTAAATAACAAGAACCTCAAGGCACAAATATTTTTATATTGTTTCAGTATGAAAAACATCCATTCAGTCTATAAGAAATAAATTTTTCGTTATATATCAGTCTATAAGAAATAAATTTTTCGTTATATATAATATTGAAAGAAATATCCTTTATTTACAACTGATATTTCGATGCTTTCCGTTCTTAAGGATGCCCCAAACCCCTTAAATTATACCTATTCCAAACGAGGAGGAACTCTTGAACTACATAAAAATTAATTAATCAGCCAATTAGAAACTTAAAAATGCTCATTCTAAACTATCTTGCATGATTTAATGAAAATTTGGTAAACTGTGTTGGAAATTCAAACATACGCGAACGAATTATAAGAATTTCTGTTATTTAGAATATAGAATTTCATAAGAATTTCTGTTATTAAGAACATAGAATTTTGTAAGAATCTCTGTAATTACGAATATAGAATTTTGTAAGAATCTCTGTAATTACGAATATAGAATTTTATAAGAATTTCTGTTATTCAGAATATTGAATTTTATAAGAATTTCTGTTACTAAGAATATAGAATTTTATAAGAATTTCTGTTATTAAGAATATAGAATTTTATAAGAATTTCTGTTACTAAGAATATAGAATTTTATAAGAATTTCTATTATTAAGAATATAGAATTTTATAAGAATTTCTGTTATTCTTTTCCCCGATTTATTTCAATGTTATTTAACGCATAGCAAAAAATAATGATTTTTTATGAACTTTTGCTGTTTTGTTTTTACATAAAATGTGCCCATACATGGGTTACAATCCAAATCTTATTGAAAGAAATTCATAAATTTTTTAGACATTTGAAAAAATTCCAAATGCTGATTTATTTTAATTAATCAAGATGACAGCTGTAATAAATAGAAAAAAAAATCTTGAATTCAATCTAGTTCTTTTATGGAATTCAAAACGAGTGTTCTAACTTGAAGCTATTGGCATTTCTTTTTTTAATAAATTTAAAAATTCAATTTATTAAAATTTGAAAAGCAGGGCAAATTCAATTGAGTATAGAGCATGAAATCAACCTACATCTAAATCTAGATCCATAAGTCAAAATACAAATTCACAAATTTATTTTATCGGAAAACAATTTATCTTAAACATCATAAATTCTAGTTACTGCTTTCCACTTTGTAACAATTCTTTTAAGTTAGTTAAATAGCATTTGTTACCAAATCGACCCATTCAAGAACTAAGGTACATATATCATCTCAATCCCATAAACGTCCTTCTTATTCGAAGACAACTATTTATCATTATGTGTTGTAGTATATTAACGCTCGTAATGAATTTTTATAGAAAAAAATGTTTTTTATTAACGCTCCATAAGATGAAAATGTTTGTTAGATTTAACTTTGAACTTTTGAGCCTTTTGATCTTAGAGTCATGATTTAAACCCTCTACAGAAATTTGCTTTGGGAAGAATTCGAAATGCAGCTAAAAACAGAATGCTCTAAGCGAAATGACCTTTTTAATGGGGGTGATTTTTCGCGAGGTCATCTGGAGCAAAATCTTTGAGTTGTCGTGGTGGTAAAGGGCGCATCTCTTAATTTGTCTTCCTCTAAAGTCACACCTGGGTTCGTTTTCTAACCAGTTTTTGCCGAACTTTGCTTTTCTGTCACAATCATTCTTTCGAAGACCGACGGACCAAAAAATAAATACGAGGAAAAAAAAAATCTCGAAAAGGAAGAAAAAGTAGAAAATACTGATATTCGTAAATTTTTCAAGACCTTGTAGATGACCTCGTGAATCAGAGTATGCTCTGCGGGTTATCACCGTGGGCATGTCTTTGCAACATAAATATTTTTCTTTTCAAAAATGAAGATCTGGACCATGAGGAAAGGTAATAAAAAATGGGAAAAATTTACCTTTCTCAAAGAGGGTTGTCACAAATGGGTTTCAACGCCAAAGCAAAAAAGTAGCTGGTGAAAAAAATGGTTGGAATTTAGTTTTATGTTCCCCTAAGCCTATTTCATAAAACTCTTTATAGACATAAAGAATACATTTTCAGATATTAATCTAATTTAAAATATACATTAGTTTCATTGTATATTATTATATTAATACTTTCACGTCCACATGGTTAACAAAATGTTTCTTCTCTGTCAGTGAAAATTTTTGTAAAATAGTTCATTAAAATATACATATTAAATCCCAAAGCTCATTGAAATAAAATAAATTTAAGTGCCTTTTAAGAAATGATACTTAAATATAAATGCCGTTTAGTGAGATTATTATTCATGCTTAATTACAATGTAATTTTTTAATTAAACTTTTCTTTAAAATAAAGTGACTCTGAGTTATTAAAATCCTGCATTCATTTAATATTTATCTTTTTGATGATAGATAGTAAAACAGTCTCTCAAATATAAGATAACTTTTCCAAATTTTGGCATCAAACATTTTTTTTTTCATTTGATGTAGGTAGAGTTTTTGACATATGGTACTATGCAGATTTCACAGGACATGAAAGAATTAACAACATTTTTTATTCGCATTCTTTTTTGAGATTATATCTATAAACTGTAGCCCTTATTATATTGTAATGATCACAAATAAGGCCCCATTGATATTAGATGAAAAGTCTAGCGATAGTATAGGGTTGTGCTGGTCCTATGGCATAATATTTCAGAAAAAAGGCTTCGTATGTCAGGGGAATGATGGTTCAAAACTTGAATATGCCGAAGAATGGTCTGATTCATACCAAATCTATTGTCATAGTATGGATATTTGGAGATGGATTGTGAGCTCAAGCTTCATTGTCGTTATCGTATCGCTGCTTAAAACTAGGATGCTCGTCACATATTTACCTTAGTATTGCTTCATAATGAGATGTTCATACTACTAAACTACACCGTGCCGGTATAATTTTGGGCTGCACTAAAAATATTTCAGAAAAAAAGAGGGGGTTTTGTTTCATAGAATGAGCCTAAGATCCTAAACATCCTCTTTTTGGAGTAGTCAGGAGAAGGGTAATGGATTAGGTATTGTTCTTATCATATGGCCACAATTGAAAATTGTATTGTCCGTCCTAAAATAATCCTTTTGCTGCTTTGAAAGCTAGGTGTTAATAAAACTAAAACGAGTGAATATCAGCGAAATGTTTAAAACATCTACAAATGAGAGATATGTATTTTGAAACGGATTCAAATTTTTTCTTACCATAGTAGCCAAAAGAGCGTTTCTTCGCCAAAGTGAAAATGTCTAATGACGTCTAACAGCTCACGTTCGTCCTTTTCTCACCTTAGACTTAAACACTAACGAGTGTCATCACGCAGAGAGTCAAATGGGGTCAGCAATGTCGAAGGCGCCGCGACACTAAGGTCGAATATTAGGTCCTGAAAGTCTGGAGAATGGAGCGAAAGTTAAATTATTTTGAAGAATGGCGAGAATGTCGTACCTGCCATGATTCCCTAATCTCTCGAAACAACTCACAACTTCGGTCTCTTCCTTTTTCGGTTATCTTAGTTGGAAGTATCTGAGTAACTATCTGTGAATGCTCCGCTTACTAATTAGACACCATAAATATTTTTGACCGATTTCATACGCTCCGAAAAGTAAAAGAATAGGATTTTAACACTGTTTTAAATTTCTAATAAATCACGTAAATTTGAAAGACAATGTTAGAGTGTTTCCTTTGCGTTTATTTCATTTAGTGTTATTAAAGTGGATGTCTGTTTTTTGAAATTCGGCGTATCGTTTATAATTTCTGTTATGCATCTTAATTTATTTCGACCGATTTAAAAAACCAAAGAAGAAAATAAGGCTTTAAGGCCGATATTTGGTTTTAAACAAATGATGTAAATTCAGAAGCTTACTTCTTTTATTTTTATTTTTTATTTTTTATTTTTATTTTTATTTTTTCTACTTCTTCTATTTGCGTTCGCAATCCTCGGAATTATTTGAAATTTGTGTAGCACAGCGCTGTTTATTTTGGCTAATTTATAGATTCAAAAGAAAAAAGAATAGAATTTTAACACTGTCTTAAATTTCTAGTAAATCACGTAAATTTGAAAGACAATGCTAGATTTTTTCCTTTGTGTGTATTTCATTTAAGTTTATTAGAGTGGATGTCTGTTTTTTGAAATTCGGTATATCGTTTATAATTTTTGACCGATTTAAAAATACAAATAAAAAAATAAGTATTTAAGGCCGATTTTTGGTTTTTAATAAATTATGTAAATTCAGGAGATGGTTTTCGCGTGCTTTTTTTATTTTTAGTTCTTTAAGATATCAAACTGACTGTTTGCGTTCGAAATCCTCGGGATTATTTGAAATTTGTGTAGCACACCGTTGTTTATTTTGGTTAATTTATAGATGCAACGGGGGAAAAAAAGGAAATTTAATACTGTTTTAAATTTCTAGTAAATCACGTAAATTTGAAAGACAATGCTAGAGTGTCTCCTTTGCGTTTATTTCTTTTAGTGTTATTAAAGTGTTGTCTATTTTTTTGAAATTCGGCGTATCGTTTATAATTTCTGTTACGCATCTTAATTTATTTTGGCCGATTTAAAAATGCAAGGGAAAAAAGGCTTTAAGGCCGATTTTTGGTTTTAAACAAATGATGTAAATTCAGAAGCGTACTTCTTTTATTTTTAGTTCTTTAAGGATATCAAAGTGGCTATTTGCGTTCGCAATCATCGGAATTATTTGAAATTTGTGTAACACAACGTAGTTTCTTTCGGATGATTTATAGATGCAAAGGAAAGAGGAATAGAATTTTAACACTGTTTTAAATTTCTAGTAAATCACGTAAATTTAAAAGACAATGTTAGATTGTTTCCTTTGTGTGTATTTCATTTAGGTTTATTAGAGTGGATGTCTGCTTTTTTAAAAAAATTCAGCGTATCGTTTATAATTTCTGTTACGCATCTTAATTTATTTTGACCGATTTAAAAATGCAAATAAAAAAATAAGTATTTAAGGCCGTTTTTTGGTTTTTAATAAATGATGTAAATTCAGAAGATGGTTTTCACGTGCTTTTTTTTATTTTTAGTTCTTTAAGGATATCAAAGTGGCTATTTGCGTTCACAATTTTCGGAATTCTTTCAAATTTATGTAACTCACCGTAGTTTCGTTTGGCTAATTTAGAGATGCAAAGGAAAAAAGAATAGAATTTTAACACTGTTTTAAATTTCTAGTAAATCACGTAAATTTAAAAGACAATGTTAGATTATTTCCTTTGTGTGCTTTTTATTTAGGGTTATTAGAGGTGGATGTCTGTTTTTTTTTATTCACCGTATCGTTTATAATTTCTGTTACGCATCTTAATTTATTTTGGCCGATTTAAACATGCAAAGAAAAAAAATACTTCTTTAAAGCCAATTTTTGGTTTTTAACAAATGATATAAATTCAGGAGATGGTTTTCGTGTTGTTTTTTTTTTGTTTTTAGTTCTTTAAGGATATCAAAGTGGCTATTTGCGTTCGCAATCCTCGGGATTATTTGAAATTTGTGTAAGACACCGTAGTTTCGTTTGGCTAATTTATAAATGCAAAGGAAAAAAAAAAAGAACAGGATTTTAAAGCTATTTTCCGCTTCTAGCAGATAATCTAAATTCAAGAAGATATTTTTGGTAATTTCTTTTGTGTTTATCTCATTTAAGGATATCTAAGTGGTTATTTGTGGTTGCAATCTTGAGGATCATATCTAATTTCTTAGAAGAATTGTCTATTTTTTGGCCGATTTAAACATATAAAAGAAAAAGAAAATCTGACAACGCTGCTTTTAACTAATAATGTAAATTTAAGGAAACTAAAGCAGAATGTCTCTGTAAAGGTATTTAAGTGACTTTCTGTGGTTGCAATCTTGAGAATAATCTTTAATTTCTGAGTCGCATCATAATTGTTTTTGACCGATTTAAGTAGGGAGAGAAAAAGAAATAACGAAACTGTAACAAGTTTTTCCAGGTTAAAATAAATAAAGAACAATTGGAAAGTTGATTTTGGCATCTTTCTTTGGCTTTCATTTCTTTGCGGATTTCAAAGTGGCTATTTCTATTTACAGCCAGATATTATTTTTAATTCTTGGAATTTGTTTGTAGACTGCAGTTTTTGTGTACCTTACGTCTCCTAAAAATAAATGCTGCTATTAAAAAACACTGAGCAAAAAATATAATTTTCATTTTAGTCCTTTAGCCCTTAATATTTCCCTTTAATAAAATATTAGCGTTATTCTGTATTCTTCCATATAAAGTGTAGTTTTTCACGCTTTTAGGTACAATGAAAAACTTAAAATTACATTAAAATATGTGATGGAGAATTCTGCATATGAAAGGGAACAAAATACCCATATTGTCTAAATGATTATCAGCCAAATTAAAACACAAATAATCAGAATTAAGAAAATTATAGTTTTATTAAATAATTGAAAATTTTATCATTTAATTATATAGTTATATTATTTTTAGTAATATAATTATTTGAAAATATAATTTAATATAAACAAAGATTAAAATGAAATCTGCTATGCATATTTCAATGTATCATGACAGAACATAATTTCTTGAACGGCCAAGCACCACGTGCTCGTGCAAGTTAAGTTATATTGTTATTCATTTTAATTGTTTCATTGAATCAGTCATTTTAGTATTGCAAATGATCAAAAAAACTTTTTCTTTCATTTATTTTTTAAAAAAATATCCCATTTGCCATTTATCTCTTTTCATATAGTCACGTGCTCAAAAGTACATTTTTCTAGGTTTTATTTGCTGTAGTCGTTAACTTTTTTTAAATCGGAACTTTTGTAAATGCAATGGCAACACGTTATTAAAAGCCGATTATTTTGATATGCTCGTGAAGATAATAAAATTTTTATTTTTCGCTACCGGATTTTTATTGACGCCAAAAAATTCATCTCAAAAACAAAATCATGTTCTGACATGATAATATATTTAATTAGTAATTAGTTTTCATTATTTAAATTCAAATTAGTTTCTTCAAATTCTTGATCCTTATAATCCAGTAATTGTTTTTTTAAACCTTTACGATAACAAAATTGTGACTTATCCTTATTTCTCAAAATTTCATATTCGATGAATAATATACATCTTGCTTTATACTGAGACTACTTTACACTTTTATGACAAGAATGCCACTACATCAGATCTGAATGCAAGTAACAAACTTTTCATTTTAATACTATTTTTTCTAAACTCAGATCCGAGCATAAGATCTGTAGAAAATTAAGAAAGGATGATATATTCTGGGATACATTTTATTATTTAGAGAATTATTTTCTAAAAAGATCAGCATAATTCAGCGATTAAACAAAAAGGGTATTCCTTTTAATTAATATAATTACACTACTTTTCAGATGAAGACGAATGTGTAAGCATTCGGAGTTTTCTTTCATCAATTGTTTCAACACCCTTGAAATGACCTACAACGGTCAGAGGTAAAATCATAGATCTTTTTGATCACTGATTGTTTTGTCAAAGTTATTGTTTTTGTTTACTGTTTAATCTTTGAACCCCATTTGGCTTCTAGTTTTCTTATTTATTTTAGTTAATTAACTTCGCGTTTATGATGCAACATAATCGTTAGTTTTTCTGTCAGTGAGCAATAAATTTTTCCTTACTATTGTATTACTTCATTCCTGTTATTAGAGTTATTATACTCGAAATTAATTAATCATTAATAAAAATTATTACAAAAATTATAATAGATAGAATGTAGAAAACTAGAAAATATTTTAATTTACTAACACAATCTGTTCATACTCCGTTTGTTTTCTTTGAGATAACTTTATTAAGAAAAATTAAAAATTATAAATGTGAATTATCACATTTTTGATTCTTTAATAAGATATTCTGATTATTTCATATCAATTGTTTTTATTTTTTTAAATCAATTCTGCAAATTTTGAGCATTCCATTTCTGCGAGATTCACGACTTACATTAAACTGACATACGTTACCGAAAGTTGATTTCATAACAACTGTTTTTGACATTTCTGTAATTTAGTTTATGATCATAAAAGAATTATAAACAAGACAGTAATCTGTTATATAATGTTGAAATCTTTGTTTTGATAAAAGAAATGATAAGAAATAAAATTACTTTTGAGAAAACTATAAATATCAGAATAAGATTTCTTTGCATTATTCGTAATCCTTTTAATTCACGTTTTATTTTATGATATATAAGCCGTCTTTGAAATCATCAAATCAATGGAAGGCACAGATTAATTCTTTCTAGTCTGAAAATAAACTTTTAAATTACAATATATGGACTCCTGGATTAGTATTGCTAAGTTATTTCCCATAGGAATAAACCACAAACATAAACACGAATATTTTAACGGAGTCGATTTGAAAACATAAAGGAATCATCATCACATAAACTTGCATTTCGCATCTATTCATTATTGCTCGTCATTCTTCTATCAGGATTCTGAATGCTTTTTTTTGTTTAATTTAATGAAAAGAATTATTTTATTGGGTGACTGTCAGCAACAAAATCAAAAGCTAAGATCTTATGATTCTGATGCTTTGAATACCATTTGAATAGCTGTGCATAAGTACAATGGAAATCAGCAGGAACCAAACTATTCTATTAAGTATTAAAAAAATCATGGTACAATTGATATTTTATTAAGTCCTTGGCTATGAATGAGTATCTTCATCTTACTGACTTGAAAATTTACCAAAATATTAAAAAAAGAGTTTTATTTATTTATTTATTTATTTATTGTAATTTGAAGTTATTGAAGTATCATGTCCTGAATGACCAACCTCACACTCTTATATTTACTGGAATTTCTTGATTTAAATTTAAGCAAAATGAAGTTTAGTTATGGTATTAACAGAGCAAAAAGAGATATTTGCCCTAGATTTTACAAATAAAAAAAGATCTCCAAAAGGTGAAATTCGTCTACATAATAAACTGTTATCTCATGTATGTGCATAAATAAATGGAGTTTTCTGACTGTATTAGGAGGCTTTTGTTTGTATCATGTAGGATCAAAGCATTAAAAATTACTTATCTTATTTTGTTATAAGTAACAATTCAATTAATTAAGCTAAAATAGACCGTTTTCATGTCTTCAGTTCTTTTCTCTTCCTGTGCATAAACTACAATAACAAAATAAGTAATAATTTTGTAAAAGAAATTATCCGAAAAAAATCTATTTAACTTCTCAAGAATTAATTAAATTGCTTCATTTACGATCGCAGAGTACAAGCTTTTAAAATTTTCCAAGGCAATATGATTTTCTCCCGGATTCTTTCAATAATTTAACTACATAAATATCTATTGCTAATTAAGAGTAACAAAAATAAAATACTTATGAAATATTTTTAAAAATGTAGCTTTTATTTAGTTACATTTAGTAAAATTATTTTCCAAGTATTATTAAGGTTATTAATGTTAATTTTTTTAATGTACCAAGCAACATTTGGAAACTAGACAAAGATTATTTTTAAGCAGATACTTTTATTTTTTCCTATCATGGTAAAGATATTGATAGTAAATCATATTCTTATTTTTTCTCTGTTATTAATTTTAGATTACTTTTGAGTGTATTGTTATACTATCGTTTGATTTTATTTTTATACTATCGTTTGATTTTATTTTTATTCTGTTCTTATGATTATTTATGGTGCTTAGTTTTAATTAAAGTCTCTTACGTGTAACTTCATGATTTTCATTCCTTAAGCGAATTATTTTCGAGCATAATATATTTACATACATTAAAATGCGTTATTTTACTAGCCATATACCTTTACAATGTACAGGAAACTTCTTAATGGAGACAAGTTCCATGGCATCATAGTATATTGAAAGTGTAATTCTCCAGTTTATTTATCTTCTAAATTTTTCAGGACCATGACTTTATTTTTTTATCACCATGCAAACTATAAAGATATTAAACTAAATTCTTCTTCCTTAACTTTTAACTATGGAAGAAAATCACATGAGTTAGTATTTGATCGAACAATGGAAACGGTTTAAATTTCCTTGAAGCAACAGAATCTTATTGAAAATTGAACGAAAATTATTCATAAAATAAGTATCGAAATTCAGTAACAATTTACATGGCAGTTAAATTAGCATTATTAAAAATACAATTTTTTTAAAAAAATTTGAAGTGGTATTAAAACCAGTTTTGTGCAGTTGTATTTTCACCAATTATTTAAAAAATGCCAAACTCCTGATTCATTTTAATTAATTAAAATTTCAAATAAAATAGGGCAAATTTCCACCCTTCAAAGTATATCAATGTTAAATTTGATAGCTCTTGGTCAGATAGTCTCTGCTAACCACTAAAACACATTCTTCTCTACTATTAGAAGAGAGTTGTTAATATTCTAGTTAGTAATATCCAAATCGAATTGAACGCTCATTGTTGTATTTTTCAGCAGTGTAAAGTCCGAACATTTAAGAGCCATCGAGTTCTCATAACATATTTGAAACACTTCGCCTCCAAATTTCCACATCATCAGAATTTTTCAATGTTAAAGGTTAATCATAGTATTCCTACACTTGATTCTTTTTATGATTTATAAATAACTCATAATTGTCAATATATGGATGATGAATTACTCACTTGAAAAATTGTGTAACAACAGTTTAAAACTACTAAATACAATAATCAAATCAACAGAAATCTGAAATTTTAGAAACTCTGTAGAGACTTTTTGAGAAAAACAATTAGCAAAAAATATAAATTTACCCAAACAGTAATATCTAAAAATAGAAATATTTAAAAGAACATTGTATCTAGAGAGCGCCAAAGCTGCTACAACTAGGACACAGATGAAATGATCAAAATTGGCAAAAATAATTTAAAACAAAAGTAGAAATAATAAAAGTACAATGATTCCGGCCTGAAGACTTTTTCAAGGGTCACCCTCAGGCAGGGATTCAAAAAGGGATTTTTTCTGTGAGAAACCTGACAATAAGTCAAAAATCGATTTCCCGTGACCCAAAAATCCCAAGAAAAAAAGAATATCTTAATTAAAAAGCAACCAGAAAAAATCACGCAAAACGAAACCAAAACTAACAAAACAAATAAAAAAGTTTAAATATAAATAAATTGAAAAATCCAGGAAAAATGAGGTCTTGGAGATAATCAATAACACAGAAATACAAAAACATTAAAACACAAAATGTTAAAATCAAACGTAACAAAACAACATAGACTCAAAACAAAACTAAATATACCCGTATTAAATGCACACAAAACAAGCAAAAAATTTTTCACTAATAAGTTTATAGAATCTAATTAGAATAAAAGAGAAATATTCAAACCAATCAAATAACAGTCAACGAGAAAATCCGAATATATAGGACTCCAAAAGGTCTGAAGCTAGTCGAAACCCATCAGTAGCATTTTACCTCGTCGAACGAAAGAAAAATCCGCCGCGTTTAAATCAGCATGTAATTTCAGAAAATCGTCTAAAAAGTACAATCAGCGCCATCTATTCACCTACGTTCCAAGAAAATAAACTAGAAGTTTTTGTTTTCGTTTTGAAAATGAGTTAAACTCTCTCTTATTAAAGATTGTAAGTTGCAATAATTTTTGGGAAAATCGTTAGTGGCTAAGCTTTTAATGAGATTATTAGTTGCTAACAAAAAAGAAATTTTGTTATTACAAATTTTTTTAATCCTGTAAAATTGTGAAAATATTAAATTTTTTAAAATTTTAGAATTTAAATTAGAATGGAAATTGGAGAGTTTAATTATTTTAAAGTTGAAATAATCTCTTTTGTCATAAATACCTATTAAAGTTTTTCCATTTGAAATTTCTATATTTACATCCAAATAGTTGGCTTTAAGTGGATTATTATTAGTTTCAGTTAAAATAAGTTCTTTTGGGTAGCAGTCAATAACAATATCAGTATTATCCGAATTAAACAAAATTAGGTCGTCTATATATCTATAGCCGTTTATTAAATTGTCCTTAATTATTTTTTTCTCGTAAAAATGCAGAAAAATATTGGCCAAAGCATTGGAAAAAACTGTACCCATTGGAATACCCTTTACTTGTTTGTAAAAATTAATACCATTAAAAAAGTAATTTTCCCTGATATTAAAGCTACATAAATGAATCCAATTATTTTTTGTAATGATTTCTAAATTTAAATAGTCGTCATATATTAAAGTGCAAACGTCTAAAAGCTTTTCATGAGGTAAACTAGTGAACAAATTTTCAAAATCAAAAGTATTAAGTTTGAAAATATTATTAACTTTTAAAAATTCCAAAATATCCTTATTACTATTAATAATAAAATTCTCCTCATTTTTAATTTTGTTTAGTATAATTTTCAAATATTTAAAGAAATGTTTACCCATAAAATAATTGTAACTTCCGGTGCTACAAGTTACAAATCTAAATTTAATTGGTTTTTTATGAAATTTAGCCGTTGGAAATAAATAAGGAAAATTTAAAGAACAAGTTTTTATCTTGATTTTTTTGGCAAAAGCTAACATTCTTTTATCTAATTCCCTTTTACCGGTTTTGTTCAAAATGAAAGTTGAATTAGAGTCATATTCCTTAATTAAGAGTTCTTTATAAAAAAAATTTCAAATTAAACAGAAATTATTGGCATATTTATCTATTACTGAAATAATAAACTTTTCTTTTAGTTTTTTAATTTCTTTTTTCAAAGATTTATTGAAATAAATTCCTCGTTCTTTATTATTGACATTACCTGTGTAAATCCTTGTCTTAATATCCTCTAGAATTTTAACTTTCCATTCTCCGAAACCTTTTGAAGGCCAATGGTATTTTCTAGATATTTTTGCTATAAATAAATCAAAATCCTGTGCAATAGAAATTAAAATTTTTTTAATGTTTAGATTTTCTCTTAACCTAAATTTAGTCCCCCTTTCCATTAAATCTCTTAAAGAGTTAGAATCAATAATTTTCAAATTTCCTGTTATAATATGTCCTTGGTCAGGGTCTATAAAATCTTTATAAATTTCATTTTTACAGTAACAATCTGTTTCGTTTATTTTATTTAAGTTTTTAATATAGTAGTATAGTTACAGATTCGTTTCTTTAAAGTTGCTGAATAACTAAAGGCAATAGAAACAGCTGCATTATCTTTTAAAGGAAATAATTCTTTATTGTTGTGTACAATTTTAGGTAACTTTAGGTTTTCGAAGCTAATATCTAAAAATCTCACCACACAGAATTCTTTGTTTAACTTAGTTTTATTTTTGAATAATAAGTTGTTTCTTTCAATATTAAGTTTGAATTTGATTAAATCTAGAATAATAAATTTAGTGAAAGAGGTTTCAAACTTTAAATATTTAATTTTTTTTATTAATAAACCATTTTATTTTGTTTTTCTTAAAGCTGAAAAGATATTTCTTAATATTAGAAATGTTCTCACTATTAAGATCTAAGTTACAGTAATTCTGAAATTCTTCGAATAAAATATCATGATTGCCGCCTCTACCTTTACCTCTCTTAAATCTTTTTAAATGGTTTTCTTTATCTAGAAAGTCTTTAAAGATATTAAATTTATTATAAATGCAAATGTTATCTAAATCAGCGTAGCCCTCTCCATTAAGTTTACTATTTAGTCCGTATGGAAACAAAGTTTAAAAACTACCAACATAAATGTTTTCTAAGTCTAGTCTTCTGTTTAAGTCAAAAATTGAATCTTCTAGAATGTAAATATTAATATTATTGAAATTATGATACTGAAAATGCAGTAGTTCATAGTCAAGAGATTCAGTTTTTGTAAAGTTTTTAATAGCAGATCTGTGGCCGTTAATTCTTTTATGAAGCTCAGTTCTAGTCTGTCCTATATAATTTAAATTACATTCTTTACAATTAATCAAATAAGTTAGATTTTTGTTTTTACAAAAAGTTTCCAAATTCGTAAAATCATTATTAATTTGTTCTTTGCCTGCAAGTGGACAAGTCATACATTTTTTACTACCGCAAGTTTTATATTTTTTAGCATTTTTAAAATTTTTTAAACAAAACAATTGAGCTAGTAACTTTTTATCCATGGAGGCCCCCAACACAAAGCTATCCACAGTGCCTCTTGGTAAAGCGCGCGACGGGCCATGAGCTATGAAACATTCTTTAATGGACTTTTGCATATTTATTTGGATAAAACCAAAAAAAATCTCGTTAGCCTCAAAAAACCTGCATCCCCCAATCACAAAAATAAGAGAAAAGAAAACTTTAATGCGTTTTGCTTTTTGAGAAACCTTTTTTCCATTTAATGCCACTTAAATTCTCATTTATTTGCATTGAATAAATAAAAATGCCATAATTCAGAGGTCAACAAAATCAACAAAATTTGTGTCACCATCATTGCATTGCTGTTTTCATTTCTTTATTAGAATTCAAAAATAAAATTAATTAATTAATGATAACTGAATATTTAAGTTTTGAAAGTAAATGTTATCAACAGTTCATTAGGTATTCACATTAGGTAATTTTATCCTAATTACCAAATGAAATCGATATCATCATTTTTAATTTAAGAAAGTTTACATTTTAATTTAATATGCATAAAGCTTCTCATGTGGTAGCTTGATTTAGTTACATTAATATGCCATTTTGAAAGCGTTTTTGAGATATCCTTTGTAATTTTGAATCATGTTCAGAACACACCTGCATTCTCTTTTAAATCTTCTACAGCAGAATAACGGAAAGAATATTTGACTCCCAACGTTAGACTTAACAAATCGTCATAAATAATTCGAATGTTGATAGAATCTGATTTAAAACCTAAAACTCTAGTACTGAAACCGAAAAATTCCCCACCAGGTCACAGCAGACTTTTGTTTGAATATTTTAAAATACAATTGTAGACATTAATATATTTTTTTGATTTTTTTAATATATATAGGAAAGCAAAAAATTTCATTATTTATGCTACTTTATTTAAACCAATTAAATTTTTTTTTATTTTTTTATATTACATTTATTTAAACCCATTAAAAAATTTCATTTTTTGATATTCCGTTTATTTAAACTCATTAAAATATTTCATTTTTTGATATTGAGTTTATTTAAAATCATTAAAAAATTTCATTTTATTTATGAATTGTCATTTATTATTATTTGTTGTTGTCAATTAGCATGTACTGAAATTTTAATAGTGAATGTAAACCGTAGTAATACCTCAAAGCTGCTAATAGCTTATTGCTTGGAAAGAAGTTTTCGTTAAACTCCATTTGATTGCACTAAGCGTAAAATGGTAATCTATTCTGCGCTTTAGTGACTTTGAGGTCAAGCCAGAAGTCATAGGTCCAAAACTGTTTCTTTGAATTATTCAGCGAACTTAGCTGGTTCAGCAGACCAATTTCGGGAGAACATCAAACCTTTAAATTATCTTCTCGTCCAAAAGAAGCTATAATTAAAAAGAAAGAAAGTCCAAATGCTGAACTGGTTTCATTAGTTAGCAAAAATATATAAATTATGTGTGCCTCTTTACAAACAAAGTAACTTCGTTCGTGAATGCGGAATCAGTTGCGTTTTTGTATGCACGCTTCCAGTAATTCTTTTGAATACGAAAACTTACATTCTGGTCACTTCCCGTTCAGTGAATTATTCAGAGAATGTGAATTGTTTGTTCCAACAAGTAACTCTTTCAACTGTTAACAACGCAAGACCACAGAAGTTTTACCAACTTTCTAAATAGATATAAATTTCTATTTCTTTTATGTTGAACTCGGTTCATAGTCATTACCCGATAAAAACCGTTGTTTGATTTGATAGTAAACAAGTTGTTATGTCTACGCCATTTTTCTCTCCGTTGAAGTTCAGACGAGAATTGACCTTGTTGTGTTTTAATACCGTCTGAAATCAAATGCATCTGATGCGTTAACCAAATTGTACGGAAAAGAATGCTTCTGGGAAAGAAATGATTTAACTACAACTTAAAAAAATAATTCAAAAATTAATTGGTAGCAATTAAATCTGTGTAAAAATTTTCTCAAGAAAAAGATCCTAAATAACAACGCTATTTTTCAAATGTATATTAACGATATTGAAAATTCGTTTATTTATATTAAATAAGGACAACTTAATTTAAATACATCTTCATGTTTTTTTACGAGTTTTGAACGTTTAAGAATGAATGAATGCTTAAATTGCAGTGAATGAATTTGGAATGTTTATTTATTAACTAATGTATAAAAATACATTATCCTACGAAAAATGAATATTTAAAAAATATAGTAAGTAATTAAGTTTCAAAACATTTCAATTGATACAGAAAAATGTTTATATCATGATGTTACTTTGAAAAATAAATGATAAAAAAATGCAATCTATAATAAAAGTAATTGAATTAAGTAACTGAATAAAATAAATAAAACTATTAACCCATACAATTTTAAAAACTCTATACTTAAGAAACTTCTGTTTCTTTGGTAAAAACAATTTTGAATATTTTGATTTAGATAATCCTTGGTTTCTGCTTAAGCTTCTTATTTTTGTTGAAACTTTTCTTGTAATATATTCATATACTTAAAAAATAAATACAAGAAAATATTTTTAGCATTTGAATAGTTTTTTTAAAGCAATTCTTCTTTCTTTAAGTGACAGTAAAGGCATTTTTTATTATTGCAAAGACATTGGAAGCTTATATTCAGTTTATTATAAACTAATATTACTCTTTTCGGAACATCATTTAGAAAATATATTACTATCAATTATCTTTTAAAATTTATGTTTTTATGTTGATCACTTTCTTTATTGTAATTTAATATAATTAACTGGAATAAAATCCATTTTAGAGAAAACCTTCCTAAGATTTTCTTACCTAATTCCTAGCTTACGTAGGAAAAAATATTTCACAATCACTAGAGCATGCAAGAAGAAGAGGAAATAAATAAACAAAATAGAATTTATAATTGTTTAATAATAACTTAATGCAGTTATTTAATGAGATATAGTGTGCTTCTTTATTATTTTTGCTTACCTCAATAAATAAAAAATTAAATTACAAAACAAGGAATTTTTCTCTCTGCATAGTTACGCTTGATTAAATAATACTGTACAATGACAGGTAGTCTCAAAGGATCAAATTCTTATCACTTAATGGCGAGAATTTCCATTTAATTACTAAAATCTTAAAGTTAATTGATCTCATTTAAATATCAATTATCGATGTTTTGTGTAATAAAGCTATACTTAAAACGAAAGTAATTAAATTTCGTAAAAATCTTTAAATTAAACAATTAAAGAATTAACAATATTTGACGGAGTTTAACAATACTAAGGCGAGAATATACACCAGTCATCAGTTATACATCGCTCATTCTTTTATGCATTCTCCCAATCCTCTACCATTCATCACAGTATCAATGACTCTCACGGAAAAAAAAGTCTTCTTCAAAATTTTTACGATATCAAAATTCTTGCACGTAATCCAGCATGGGATCCAGTGCTTGGGTTCCTAAAACCCTGTATAACGAGGTAGGTTTAGGACATCTGTTTTTTAAAGTATTTTACAAGTTCAAAGAATAAATAGTTTATATTACTACTCTTGAATTTTCGTGTCTGGACATTTCGAAATAAAGATATTTGAATTCAAGAAGCTCGGTGTATTCGTTCTGCATTGTAGACCATGAAATTAGAGCCATGGGGAGCAGAGTGAGAATCCTGCTTTTAAATGGCTTGCTTTGCGGGAAGCTGATCGTAACCTAAAGTTATAGCGGACATAAACTCTTTTGATTCTCGAAAACGAAAGTGAGAAGTATTTCATGAGCACTGCATGAATTAAGTGAGCCACTCCTTGGCTGCATTGTAGAGATTTCAAGTATCTCTTGAATTTATGTCTCATATCTTTGAGTGATATTCAATTATGAGAGCTTTGTTTACTAAAGGTGACTTTCATATATATAACTTTTTTACCTTGAAAATTGGGAAAAATGTTTTGACTACAAAAACAGCAAAATTCCTAGTTACTCAATTGTTCCCAAAATTAAGGATCTAGCACAACATTAACTGCAAATGGGAAACTTTACAGGAAAAAATATGAAGAATAAATAATTTTAATTCTTTATAAAATTCTCCTATCTGCGAAGAAAATTTGAATAATTGTTCCCAAAATTAAGGATCTAGTACAGTATTAACTGCAACAGGGGAACTTATTTAATATGTCTGGAAGAATTAATTTGAAGAATGAACGATTTTAATTCTTTATAAAATTGTCCTTTCTGTGAAGAAAATTGGAACTATTTCTCATAATGTTTGATTCTAAATATTCCACAATTTGGTATTTTGTTTTGTTAAAAGTTGACTTACATTAGATTATTGGTGCAAAATGTAATAAAAACATCAGGCCTTGTACAACTAAAATAGCATTTTATTTAATTATTAGGTCTATTATTCGAGATGCCAATACGACTCTCATGTAACTTTTAATATTTATTGTTGGTTTTGATGGTTAGATTAACGATCTTTTGTTCCTATATGATAGCTGATTTTCGGATGAACTTTCTAATTTTGATTTAATAGATGATAAGAACGACACTTGATTGTTACTCATCTTCTATATTTTCAATCAAGTTGATATCCACTGGTGATTTGCACTAGGCTGATCGCCATATCTTGAAACCTGAACTCTGTTATCCTATCGCCATGGTTCATATTCAGTGCTGAATTATTAAAATTTGTGAATGTCTAAGCAAACTATATTTCATTAATGAACCTAACAATGCACTTTTATTGAAATAGAGTAAATTGGAGAATTTTTGTAGATTTCAAATGAATCCGGATTCTCAGAACTTCGAGGACTTTAGAACCAAAGCTACTGATTTTAGATCCCGATACTTTGACCAGAGAACAATAGTTTTATGAATACGACACATTTTTAGGCAATAAAATCGGATATTTATATAATGAAGCATTTTTAAGCCTTCTTTAGAATTGTATTCTTGATTTTTTGCGAAGGAATTATACGGCTTTTATCTGATGATTTCTTCATTATCTAGGCTCTATTTTTTATACCAGGGGTTCTCAAAAGGTGGGTCGCGCCCCCTTGGAGGGTCGCGGGATGTGTTCAGGAGGGTCGCGAGATGTGGAAGAAAAGTTTAAAGAAAATTAACTTATTGCTGTAGTTTTCATTAAAAAACGAGAACACATAATGCTTTTTATACACACACAAGTTTGTTTTTGTGTTCTATTAGTTAATGGGATACATGAGTTTGTTTGGAATTAACCGATTTTTTAATGTCTGAAATTAGCTTTGTTACATACAAAACAATGTCATTTTCCAATTTCAAACGATTTCTTGATTTTGTTTTTAAATTTATCGTTATAGAGAATCCTTGCTCACAGTTGTAATAGGCAGAAAAGAGCATCAATGTTTTTAACGGTGTTGTGTACAGTTCTGGGTATTGCTTTTTAATACGAATTCAAAATTTGTCGATATAAGCTTTGTTAAAAGTTACTTACCTGACTGATCACTTGAAATCTCTATCAGTTGATCATGATGAAGGGCACTTAGTCCAACTTTGTTACGGCTTCCTCACTGAACGTATTGTCTATCCACACAACCTCACTCATATTTTTAACTGGAATGTAATCTATAAACTGTTCAATCAAAGTTTCGAGATGAGATTATACTAGCAAGGAAAAAAGTGAAGTGTCAAGGGATGTGGCGCCGATTCCCGTCACATACTCTACGAACTCTTGAGTACCTGTAAAATTTTCAAAATCTCTGTCTAAACTTTAGACAGAGTTAAAACTTTTGGGGTTGCCAAAATACTTAGTCTAAAAAGGGGGTCGGAATTTCTAAAAGTTTGAGAACCCCTGTTTTATACAATACTTTAATAGCCATCGTTTTCATTTCGATTGAATAACATGGCAAAAAAAATACAGAGATAAATGCAATGCTGAAATATATTTCAACCGAATAGCAGAATTTTTTACGAGCAACATTTTGAAGTCTTTTCCTGGGCCTCCGGACTTTTCTTTTTGGAACGACAGTAATATGGAATTTTTTAAATTCGATTGGGATGGTTTTTGGCCCATAACTAAGACTCGCTCTGCGAATTTAATTTTTATAGCGTTTTCGGAATGTGCTTATAAAAGGTGAAAAATTTCATGCAATTTTTTTTTGCTATAATTTTCAATTTAAATAAGAAGATATCAAAGAGCACATGATGAGAAGTGGAACTAATCAATAGAAATCTACAGAAACAGAAGAGTGGAATATAAAAAAAATATCTTAAAATCTAAACGCAGATTCTGACTATCTCTTAGTAATTCAACTTTCAGCGCCTCTTGCAGACAGTGCAAAATAATCGTAAAGGATCGCATTATTCCCTTTGAACTCTTCGAGCAACAAGATCAGACAGCAGGTGTCTCGACCAAATCATTTGCACTAAAAACTTAGGCCGAACTTTACCCTTTCCTCTGTCTCCACAACAACAAATATTAGTCTAATCCTCAATGATAGAAGAGCCACTCTTCCAGTCATACAAGTTTTCAAACTCATTTCTCAAAAGAAGGCACTTGGATATGATCGCTTCGTAGTTTAATTTATGATCGTTTTTCATAACTCTTAACTGCATATTGGGATAAATGTCTAGTTTTACAGTCCTTTCCTAAAGTAGTGAAAATAGAAATTGTAATAATCTATTATAAAAAAATGGCATCTCTTTACAGTTTGTATAGACCAATCACTTTTCTTCAAGCATTAGGCAATGATCCTGAAAAAATTCTATTGAAACCGAATTTTCAATCATCACAACGTTTGGTGCACATTTTAGAGTTTGGATTCCTGGAATAAAAGTAGATTAAGTATGCTTTTTTCAAACTTCAAGATAAAATTCAAGAATCTAAATAAAACAATATATATTCGATCATACTCTCAATTAATATTAAGGAAGCATTTAAAACATTTTTAATATATATACGATAAGAGAAAGATTTAAACAATTAAATTAGAAAACATCTATATCAGAAACTATTTTGAACTAATGAACAATAAACGGCTCGTAATGAAAACCAATGGATGATTGGTTTTTTGGTCATAAAAACAAAGCTGCCATCAAAATTATTTAATGTTCTGATTTTCAAAATACTCTGACCCTATACTTTATAATTTCATTGATGATGAGATCCTCTCTGAAAGTTTTTATCCAATTTGTTGGAATTTGCAGACGACTTCATCTTTCACATTTGCTCCAGGATAGAAATGGCTTAAAATCTTGGATCAACAAGCACCTAATAATATCAAAATTTGGAAAGACAACATCAAACTTCAGAATTCATATCACCATAACCATTTACAAGCTGATTGGGAAATTATTACGAGATCTGACCAAAAATTAGGGGACATAATCTATAAAAAAGAAGGATCATCATCTTAGTGTCAATCTCGATAAAAAGCTTGCATGTGATTCAGAAATCAAATGTAAAGGCAAAAAGGCCCTTTTTACTCTCTAAATAATATCAGAAACAGGATGAAACCTGGAACTTCAAACAAGGGCTTAAAAAACACTATACTTCATTGTGACAGAGATGATAATTATTCTCGGTTCAGCTATTTAGTCTTCGAATATCATTTCCCAACAGAAAAAATTAGCCGCGTAAAGAAAATTTCTGCCATTCATCTCTGGAGCTTCCTATACCACTGCAACAACAGCACTTCAAACAATAATAGGAATTTTACCTTTTCAATAAGAGCGGAACAAGAAGGTATTTACATTTGAGTAGTAAAGCTGAATAAAAGAGGGCACTTCCTTGGAGAATCATTTATCTCTGATGAATTGGAGGACAAAGATTCTTATTTCAGTTTGTATCCCGCTATATGTGATTTCGACGACAGAATTACCTATCTCCAATTGTTATATCTTCTGAAGGACTTAATCTGTGCACAATTGCGCCCAAAATGGAGAGCAGAGCAGGCAGCGCTTTCGTAAATTTACAGGCTAACAGAAGGCTCCATGGACAAACTGCAAACAAAGAATAATTTTTTCAAGTCCAGGTGTTAGCATTACATGAAATTAGGATATGAAAAATAGAAAAAAAACAACAACATTGGAACATCCGGAGTGATAGCCAGTTCAGCCATTAAGCAATCAAATCCATTAAAACTTCCAAACTCTGCTCCCACAGCTTGGAAATATAATTTTTAAACTGAATAAAAGCTCATGATGGTCACTTCGAAAACGAGGAAGTTGACTTCCTAGCAAAACAGCTGCGATTTAAGGAATTACTTCTGATCTACAAAATACAATGTGTTACCAGAAGAAAATCTTAGTTTATGTATATATAGAATTCTAGCAATGATAATAACAAGAAGGAAAAACTAGCCATTATACTTTTGGTGTCTTACCACAGTAGCGCTCATTTCTAGGCAATGGTCTAGAACAGAAATTTTAATTACAGATAGCTTATTTCTAAGCTGATTTGAAAGATTCTGACTTGTTGAGTCGCAATTCTCAGTATATCTAAATGTCTACCAATTATCTTGTACATTATTCAACCATATCCAAACTCTTTCAAATGTACATAAAATTCGTTGGTCTCGAAATGTTGTCTTATATCTTTATTCAAGAAGAATACTGAATAACCTGATACTGTTCACGCAAAGAGAAACAGCTGAAATACTGAAACTTAAATTTACTATCGCTACTCAAATACAAATTCGTACAAATATCGGATTTCTGCAGATAACATTCTTTATTTTAAAATCTACTCATAAATAATTCTATAATTTTGTACAACTTTTCTTTCTTTCATATATTACTCTTGATTATTTGGTTCAACTATGCGACTCTTGAAATTCCAAAAGTACTTATCGATATATGTAACCACTTCATTATTAGCCCTTACTACAAAAAATTTAAAATTTTTATGTATGTATGCATTTTCAAGTATTACTGTTGTTTAATCTCTTTTCTTCAACCCCCACCCCCTATTTTATTGTTTGGAACTGACTCTGTCTGTTCAATTTTAATTTGTTTATAGAAGTGTTGTGTTTTTAAATAATACACTTTTCCTTTTATTTTTATTTATATATTTTATTTCTTTTTTGCCTTTTATTTTAATTTTGGAGCTTTTAATTTCCATTTAATTTCATGTTATTTTTAAAAGCATATTGAATCCCTTTGTGAAATTTTGTATCGTATATATTTATGTCTATTTGTATTTCTCTCCTATCTCAATTCTTTATTTAGTACTTTGTAAAATCATAAATGAAACCTCACTGATCAATCATTTCCCTGTACTAAAAATGATGATGTGAAATGCGTGTTCAGTAACACTTAATGATGTTGAAATTCTCTGAGCTCATAATCTGAAAAAAAAAAGGATTTCAACTTTCTAAATCTTATTTCATACAAAATTAGACACTTTTCACATTTTTACCTCATATTTTTTTTCAAAAATAAATAAATAAAATAAATAACAGTTTCCTGCTTTTTTCTTCCACTTGCATTCTTTTCAAAATGATGATTTAATGTAATAGTAAAATATTGTTTACATCAAATATTGAAAAAAAATGAGTCCTCTACAATTGATCAATAGTGTAGATAGCTATTTAATATCACAAATGTTATTTTCGAATTGTTATAAAACTCCTTGGAAGCTACAACGTTATTCTTAGTTGTTTTCTTCATTCCCACAGAAATATTTTTTTTTCGTATGAAGCCGCTTTCATTTTCAGTTTAATAAACTCTGCTATTGACTTTTCTTGAATTCCATGAAAAATATAATGTTTCCTCATTTCCCAAGAATTGTTTGCTTTCTAATGGTTTCATATTTCCTTTCTTTCATGTGGGAGAATAGAAAGTTTAATTTTCTTCGGTGTATTTTTGAGTTTTTTCCAATTACCGAAAACTGAGTTCTTCGGGTATTTTGTTTCGTTTTACAATAGGAAACTTGTTTTGAGGTATAAATCCCAATTTTTCTTTATAAACTTGCGCAAAATTAATCAAAGGATTTCTCAAAAGTCGTATGTTTTGTTCAGACTTATTATGAACTGCCTACGTTTCTAAAAATATCAATGAGAATCGATAAATTGAAATTTTTGATGTTTTCTTACTTACATAAAGATATATTAAATATATCTAATGACACATTTTTCTATTTTAACTTTAATTTGATCATATATAAAGGCTCTTTTCTTTAAAAAAATTTCACATTTAGTAACTTATCGGTTTTTGTAGTAAATTAAAAATATCTTATATTTTCTGTCCGTTTAAGGAGACAGTGGACTTTTAAATAAGCAAAAACATACGAAAATATGAAATTTTATATTTATAATTTCATCACCAAAATACATGTTTATATTCAATTAAAATAGTGTTGTAAAATGTATTGTTCAATAAAAAATATTTGAAGGATCAAGAGGAAAACAGTACATTTAATGACTTTTCCCAAAATGATATTGTAATGAGATTTAAATATCTTTGGAACGATCCAGATGTCTTTATTTTTGAGGAAATTAATAGAAGTGATAATAATTTCGGTTAATCATTAAAAGAAAATACGGTATACATTTTGTGTTTCGAGTTATTTCAAACAGTTAAAAGACAATTTTAATTTTAAAAAACATAAAATTCCTATGAAAATTCTGTAAACATCGAAAATATTTTTCTAAAAAATTAGTTTTTAACTGGACTTACAAAATTATGCAAAGTTTTGTTCCAAATAAACTTGTATTAGGAAATAAGAAAAACAAAAATAGAAAAAAATTGTCACCTGAAATATTTTCAAATTTTTAAAAATTATATACAATTTAATTTTTTTTTAAATAATATATTTCGTTTCAAAAAACTTTTAAAGGAATTTTTACGCATTTATATTTTAATACATATGTATAAACATTTGCATGTTGCTACGTGAATAATTGACAAATGTGCCTTATAGAATCCACCGTCTTTTTAAATAGTTCGTCCTTCCAGTTGCTTTTATTCACAGATTTTTTTGGGGGGAGGTGCTGCTTTTTTATTACAATTTGAGGTTTAATTTTTCATTTTTACATTTCATATTATTCTAGGAAATATATTGAATCAATGTGTAATTTTTTTTAGTTGTATACAATTATATGCATCTGCATTTTCCATGCCCTCTACTTTGCACTAAATAGTTTGTTAGAATTAGCTGAAAACTCATTAATCACTATTTCCCATCCATTAAGTGGCAATCTATAAAAAAGCAATGATGTAAAATGCTAATTCAGTAACAATTTTACTATTGAAATTTTCAGTTTAGTATAGTTTGTTGTAAAGCCAATACTAATTTTAATTCATAGCATTCTAAACATTTCTCCAACTTTCTACTCGTAAGTATTAAAAATAACCGCTTCATACTTTCTCTTTCCATTTATATACACTCTAAACATATGAGATATGACCTATACTTTATGAACAGAGCTGTGACATGATGTAATAACAGATTAGATAAGAAAGAATTTGAAAAATGATATCTTCTAGTGAACTTCGTCTTATCTAAAACCAAATATAAATTTTTTAAAACTAAAAAGACTTTAAGATAAACTAAAATTTATTTATTCTTTAATAGATTCAAATTCAAAATATTTCATTCTGCCTGTCGGATCTTACTGAACTAAATGAAATTCATAATGGAGAAAGCCCAAATTTCATTACAGCTTACTCAGATTTTGGGCATTAATCCATTTTTTTTTCGGCTAGCTGGAAAGCAAGGATAGAAAGAAAGATGAAAGGCCCTTAACATATAATTAATGCTTTCATATTCCATTCAATACATAGACAAGAAAGATATATAAGTCAGCATTTATTGTAAAATAAATAGCATGACGGTGACATAAAATAAAATACAAATAGATTTGTTACAAAGTTTGTTTCATTGAAATGTGAAGTTTTGAAGTTTTTAAGCTAAAACTTAAAAGATTGTATCAGATGATAAGAATTATTATTTATTATGTCGAATTTAAATATATTTGAAAACATTAACTATCGTATGCAATTATGCTGCATTATATTCAATGCAAAGAATACAATTTTATGATACATATAAAGAATTTATCGCTTTAAACTTTCAATTACTTAAGGATGAAAATATCTTAATATTAAAATTAAGATACTTTTTATTGCACTTTTGAATATTTCAGAAGTAATTATTAACTGAAATACAAGGGAATATAACACTATTTTCTTTTAATGTATTAGTGTTAACACTAATTTCTTTTAATGTATTGTGTACAATATACTTTAAAATACAGCAGAGGTCAGACTAAAAGACCGTCAGATTAACAAAAGACATCAGTCGACGAGATTTATTTAAAAACTGCATTTGAATAACAAAAATTATGCTTATTTCACAAAATTAACGAAAAATAGTTTGCACGTAATAAATATTACAAAATATAATTTAAAATCTGTGTATAACCCTATTTTTTACTTTGGCAACATAACTGATATCTAATTAGTGAATTGATTGATCACTATAAAAACCATTTTCGTGTATAAGCATTTACTTTGGATTGAATATATTATATTTTTTTCTATATGAAACAATTAATCATGATATTAATCATAATCAAAGAAGCAGAATAGAATTAAAATATAATAATACCCAAGAAACACACACCCATATTATTATGAGACTGTTTTTATTTAAAGGGAAAAAATATAATTTCAGATCATAATTTGGCTTATTTTTAAAGCGAGAAATAAAATCAGGACAAGTGCCTTCTCGTTTTCATTTTCAAGATAAAGATTATGATGAAATATATTCAAAAGAACTAAAGCAAGCCAAATTTTGAAATGTTTTAAAGCTGCTCGTTTTTACAAAATGTTTCCAACGAATATTTCTGCTGCATTATTTTCAAAAATCAGTTTTCATCAAACTATTACAATTTAGTTCAAACGGATTTAATCTATTTTAAAGCAAGGAAAAGAAGTAAGCTTAGAAGTTTTATTTCCTTTATTTTTCAAAACTGGCATACTAAAAATAGCCGATATTGGACATTGAAAATCAATTTTCAGCCCTTAACTTCTAAGCAATACCTTAATTCGAAATTTTTTTAGCAGAATAGTTGTTTATTTTAATAAAACAAAGCTCTAATTTACCAATGATTAAATTTTTTATCTTTAATTGTAAGGAAATTATGGATAAATGAAATTTTTTCTCCCCAACTTTACCAGCCCCTTTAACTTGGATGACACATCTACGAACTTATCCAGGATTTTTATCGGTTATAATTCAGTTAAAATAACTGTAATTATCTTGTTAACAAGATAATAGCTGGCATCCTGACATAGGGGTAACACTTCTTACCCGAGAGCTACTGTCCCTGGTTCGAGTCTTGGTTCGTGCACGTCTATTCTGCGTTCTATTTGTAAGGTGTATGAATATACCCCCTATAAAAAGGTGCTGTGCAAGCGACTATGAAGAGTGAGTAGCTAAGTTATACTCTTGGCCCCAGTTGGCGCTATTTCAGAACGAGAGACGCTCCTTTAGGCTTAAAACTCGTTGATGCCTCGGCAAAGCTTGTCCATGGCAAGTGCCATTAATAACAACAAGATAAGATGGACAAAGCGTTGTGTGTGTGTGTGTGTGTGTGTGTGTGTGTGTGTGTGTGTGTGTGT